>JBCFXI010000595.1:0-101868 GCA_038496175.1 Ampulex compressa | reverse complement strand
TGCCCCCCGCCCCGACCCCCCCCCCCCCCCCCACCCCACCCCTTCCCGCGCCCCCTCCAACTCCCCGAACGGCCGCTTCTCTTTCACGATTTTAATCTCTCGTAATCCGGCTCGGCACACATACTCGCGCGCACCCGCGCCTTCCTGGCCCCGCCATGCTCGCCCACAATGGGCCCTGATTGCGGATTAGGGATTAGGAGACAAAAGTAGCGGGAGCCAGCGGCGCGGCCGCCTTAACGAACAAACGGAATTGACTTCGATTAGATTTCTACGCGTACGCGATTCCGCTGTCCGCGGTACGACTTCTCCAACGCTCTTGGCTCCGTGGGGTGTGTTTTTAATCGAAGTATTCGCGGATAATCGGCAGTCGGACGCTTCTCGCCATTGCTGCCGATGGGTGCACCCGTAGGAAATTTGATCTCCGCCTTGTAACGCGCTTCATTCCGTCTGAGTATTGACGAGGAAAATTATTGTAACGGAGAATCGATTCGAGATCTCTTTGGATATATAGTGCGCGCAGCGTGCGTTGTTGGTCTTTCGAGTGAATTATTCCCGTAATAAATGTGGATACAACAAACTTTGCCGCTGAAACGAGTACGGCGACTAAATTGACGGACCGATAAAAAGCACGAGCAGCGGCATTCTTTTTTTTTTTACGACGAGAGTAAAAAGCAAATCGCGCATTTGACTTATTTCGTACGAGCGTAATCCTTGCGCTTACTCGATCGATCGATTTACGATCGTGAGGAAAAAATGGCAACGACAAAGGGGGTAATAGCGTATCCTGGTATGCGCGATCGATGAATTTGGCGAGCGTGCCTCGAAGCCCGGAGCGAGGAATACGTTGGATCGAAGGCTCGGAGACGCGTGGAAAAATATTTTCCCGGCCCACTCGGAGAAGCGGTGGTCCGGTAAATCGTCTTATCTAAAATCCAGGGAACATTCGCGGCTTTGTTATTGGGCCGGGGATAAAAATGCTTGAAACGAACATCGCGGGTCGTGGCCCGGCGCGTTAGTTTGTAACCGGGTGAGAGATGAGATCGAAGATAAGATGTGTCCGGCCGGTAGATAGCCATTGGCCCCCTTCCATGTCACAACTGGTCTGGCACGTTTTGCACCGCGCTCGTTCCACCAACCCCTCCAGCGATTGGAGTTGCGTGATTTTTCCGTGTGGCCACGATTCACGCCGAGGAAAGGTTGCCAACGTAATCGCGGATCTGCACGCCGTAACTCGTCTCGTGCTGTAACTCTTGATTCGGTCAATGGCTTTCTTTGGCGATCGTACGTCTTCGGGCCCGACGGATTTAATTACACGTCGAAAACTTGAGTAGGTCGTACCCGCGTCTCCACGACGCTGGTTCCCTCTTCGACCGAACCGATTCGAATCGGGCATGTCCTTTAACCGGGGACGTTCGTAATCCAACTTGATTTCATTTCGATTCGCTGTATTTACCGTAGGTAAATACGATGCCGTAGGTACCGTACCGTGGGGTACTACTTGCTTCTCAACCACACGGGGGGTAGTCCTTCGGGACTACGATATATTCCGAGGACGTGTCAAGTTTGTATCTGCCTCGTGAACATCAACCGTGGCTATCGCAATTGTCGACTGTATAAAGGGAGACGTGATTGCCAAGTACTTTGTGTATCTATATATTTTACATACAAGTATTTATATATATTATATATATATATATATATGTATGTATGTATGTATGTATGTATGTATGTATGTATGTGTACACATAAATATACACAATATTGTGTAATAGGCGCCGTGTCACGTCTCTTGGCGCGGACCGTAAAGTGGCGCGGCTGAAATCATAATGCCCCTTTGACGGCATTCCAAGCTCTCATCCAAGCTGACCCGGTTTACTGTTCTTAGATTCCATTCCGTCTTCGTGGTCCTTCGGTGCCAACGGCTCAACCTTGCATCGAGCCGGTGACCCCCGCTCCGTGACTTAATGACGTAGCACGAATTCGGTGTGGGCGCCGCTTGCGGTCTTTCTCTCTCTTCCTCTCTCCTCCTCTCTCGCCACACCTCGCATATTTGGCGCGTGATGTCGCGACCAGATTGGTTCGACATGCTGTACGAATGTAAAGGTCGGAGCCGTGAACGAACTGCTCAGGAGGATGCCTCGTGGATTTTTAAACTGGCACCGTGCGAGGGTAGGAGCCGGGCACTCCCTCGCATCGTGCTTTCGAGCCTCCTTCCTTTCCTCCTTTTTTCCGTATCGTAAACCTGAATAACGATGTTACATGTCTCGTAGATTGGATCATTAATACCGGTATTAAATAACTCAAAAGGATCAAAATGAGCCTGACGTAACGCTTAACGATCTACCATTCGTTACAACTGCCACGGGAAGGTTTTATCGGTGCCAAAGTTGGAACGACTGGCAATAACGTTTAACTCCCCGAATCGCCGCGCTCGGTTCTCAAAACTCTGATCCACCGTCGCTCCCGATCGTGCTCGCTCGAGGGAAGGACCGTCGAGAGACGAACCGGTGGTACCAAAGGCGAGATTTCGCGCGCCAAGAAGAATCTCGGCGATTCACGGCGATCGGAAATCGCCACGCACTTAACCAAGCGCCTTATCGATCCAACCGAATCGTCTAGTTTGTCTCATTAATTATTTGGCCTCCTCGACGAAGGCCTGCGGCAGGAGGAACGCGCGGCCGATTCGGACGACGTTCTTCTATACTTAACATACACGTACCGTGCCAACCGTCCCTCGAATTTTTGCCCTCGAGCTCGCCCAAGTAGGAGTAAATTCGTGCCTTCGATACGAACCGGAATAATCTATTTCATCCGTGCATTAACGTCGATTTAATGAACCATGACGTCCCACGTAATTGCCTTAACCTCGATCCGCGTAATCTCAAAGATTTCGCACGATGATTCCTTTCAGGAGCGTTTACGCGACTCGCTCTGCTTCGCCATTATTTACGAATAAATGGATATCGTCTCTTTCCAGTACCGCGCGTCTCGACGTATCGCCGCATATTCGACCGTTTATCGGTCCGAGCCTCCGAGGTTCGTTCGTCGCGTAAAACGAGACTCGTATTGGCGTTTTCCAGGTACCGCTCTCTTCGCACTCCACGACAAATTAAAAGTACGCTCACGAATGGTCAAAAATCATTATATACCGAGATTAGCAGCGGTGTTGGAATTAACGGATAGAAACGGTTGGGGACTCCTTTTCGCGCACAAAGCATTCGGAGGTAGGCCTCTTCGCGACGCTTTCGGCACAGACCGATGCGCCCATTCGGCTCGGAACGGATTGCTTAGATCGAGCTCCCGATCACCGAGCGTGCGACGTGCGTACTTCGTGCGAAAGTAAATAAAATGAATTAAAATCCCGGTCTTTTTCCGTGGAAACCCGAGAGCCTCCTTTCACAACGACACCGCGGTCCCTACGGCGAAGGTATCGTCTGCCTTTGGCCGGTTTCCCGCGCGCACAGCGGAGGTGATGCACGACGAGTTCGATCGGCAGCCTTGAAGTGTCTATCGGTGATTTAAAACACTGGAAGCTCGCAACGTGTCGCCGATCGAGCGTATGCCTATACAGGTAAGCGCCGTGTGTACGCCCGACCGGTCTGCGACTGCTTTTTCCGCCGAGCCGGTGCTCCAAAACCCGCCGATCGCGGTTCAAAGGGAACATCGGTGATCGACGCTCGAGATCGAACTCGGCCATTCGAACCATATCGGAAACTCTGCCCCGGCAGCTCGCGATTTTCGCTGGGAACCGATCGGAGCCTCGATCTCGTCGGTTCGCCTCGTACAACTTGTCCCGTGATTTCTCCACGCTCGACGCCGATGATAAGACGCCGCGCGCCGCGACCCGCGGAGTGTACAAAGTGCGCAGGAAATCGTAACGCGGCCGGAAACGGCCTGATTCCTCGAGCGAAAATAACTCGAAAACATAGAATGCGTTTCTTCGCGTTCGAAGGAACGTACGCCGTGTCTGGAGTCGCGAGCAATAGAATTGGAAAGCGACTAATTTTTTGGGAGCCGAGTAACAGCCTGGCGTGCATTTTTTTTTTTTTTTTTTTTTCAATACGAACAATACTTTTGAAGCTACCTCGAACGAATATATTTTTGCGCGAATCCCGCTTCGCGCATCGTCCTTTCGTTAATACGGACGAGTCGAATTAGACGCGCGGTAGGAATCAAAATTCGCTAACCACGAGGATCATAAACAGAGCCCCGATTAGATGCAACGACGTAATTCTATGGAGCGATACGCGAACGAAGCTTTTGTCGAGTACGGCCGTACTCCGGGGGTCTTCGAGCGACTCTGCCCTACCCCGTGTACCGATGGTTCGCGATGTCATTCCGACCGTCTACACGTACCGGCACCGTGTTTGGATTTCTTCGCGGCTGGGGTAGAAAAGCTGTTCGAAAGGTCGGCTCGCAGACCCAATGGCCTGGAGGAGCGATGCCAAAAATGAAGCGAGCGATAAACATCGATGAAAAGACGGCACTCGCGCTTGCCTCGCACCGAGAATCGAATCGATCGTGTCGGGAAAACGAGATCGGCCAGCCTAAAGCCCGAGCGAATCGGCCGGTCGATTTCCTTGCGCGTCACGTCGCGCATTAACGGTCCGCCGATTAATTTTTCGGTCGGCCGCATGCCACCGCTGTTGATCTTTTATTGACATTCGACGTTGGCGCTGTATATTCCGTTGATTTTTATTTCCCCGGATCATAGGATCGTGCTTGGCACAAATCGCGCGGGAGAACGTGCCGTGTTTTTTATTGGGTACCACGCAACGCCGATAGTCACACGCGATGCAATACAAGGCATAGACGTCGTTTCCTTATCATATAAATTGCTTATCCGATAGTCTTTACCGAGCAAGTGCCAAGTAACCGGTGCTTGAATTTCGCTGGAATCGGTAGCGGAATGCGGCGTCCTCCGAGCCCGATATTTTGATACGCCACGGAGAGATGCATCGTGGGCACGATCATCATCGCACATCGACGAGACGGGCCGGCCTGGAGCGCGATCGGGAGAGACGTGCGAATCTACGTTGGTTCGGTTTTGGTAGATGGGAGCGCATCATTCGCGCGACACGATCGGTATTCAGCGAGACCGACGCATAAACTGCACGGTACGCATTGACTTAACGTTCGGACTCGAAAGAACGGCGGTGATTCCAACGACGGAGCTGGGACGACGCGGAGGCCTACGGCTTGGAAGGCGAGAGTTGAAATCCCACCCATCGCCTTTGCATTTTTCCATCTCACATGCGTAAGCGCACCCGAGGTTACGATCGGTGCGCGTTCTCGGAAGGAATGGCGAATAATTTTATTAGAAAATTACGCCCGGTAGAAAGTACGTCGGAGCGAGTTTCGAGAAACCAGTACGTTTTCTTTTATTAATCGTTTCGTCCGGCAAGTGTAATTAATTGGACGTGCTTGCCGGGCTGCGCCGGCGGTGATCGTCAACGTTGTCGTCTTAGGACAATCGTCTACCTGTTCGGAAATTATCCTGACCGGCCGGGACATTCAGAAGTGTCCGTCGAATAGAAGGGGCACGGTGAGCGGAGAGCCGGGTTGTTTTCACCGTTAATTACCAGCCAGTCTGGAATTAATTAGACGTCGGACTTTATTGCCGGTCGGCGTTGCCGACCGCGGCTTCGGGACTTTCCTCTCGAAGAAAAAGCGCGCGCGCGCGCGCGAGAGGGGGAGAATTATCTCCACGTATCCCATTTTTTATATATATATAAGCCCAGAGGAGGCCAGCGCTAATAACCGATTCATCGGCGACTTACAAAGGGAAACATCTCGTAAGGTGTACTTTGTACAAAGGGGTGATCCTTCCGAATCGTCGAAAAGGAACGAAAAAAAAATAAATAAGCGTCCGTCCTTGTAGGGCTTAAATTGAAATTAAATAGCGTTCGACTCTGTCGACGCGCGCGAAAGCGAGGACTCCAACCAGATTACGTCTCCGGGCCAAAACACTATCGTCTATTCGACGTCTTTGCGTTTTTGTCTCGCATCGTGCTGGCCTCTCTCAAAGGAATAATGCCCGTGCAAACCTAGGCTACGAATAATGAATTACGGAGGATACCTCGCGCATCCCCGAATGGAATTCACGAGCGATAAATCACGCTGTGAGTCGTTTCGTTATTGAGCCGCGTGTCTGTATTCGTCGTAATTAAAATTCCAGCAGCGTGTAAGTCCTCGTATCCTTAATTCCTCGTACAATCCCGAGCCTTCCAAAGCTCCCGAGCGAGTAACTCCGCGAGGGGAACTCCGGTTGCCGAAATGTCGCGGCCTAGATGTCGCACGAGGGAGACGTGGGTGGATCTTTTGAAAAAGCGGCCGACTCGCGGCGGGTACGTTAAGAGTATCGGCTGGTGGAAGGCGCGAGGCGGCCTTCCTTTCACGCGGATAGTACGTGCCAGCGTAGACGTACAACCGTGCTACGCACAGAAGTCGTACCCGTTCCGTATTCCACCACGAGCTATCCGCGCTCTTACGCTTCGAGAGGGTCCGCGAACCTAATCCGATAGACGCGTAACGCGTCTACGCGTTGCAAGCGGCTACGCTCGAATCTGATAACGGCGATACCCGTGCCGGGCCGCTCATTATTTAGCGGACGCTTAGGCCTGATTGAGCGGCCGTGCAAAGGATACGGATACCACGGCTGTAATTATATGCTGAATTTAACGACCGCCGATAATTACGGACTTCGAACACGTCCGCAGAATTTTCCTCGAGGTTGCCCGCCACTCCCTCTTCCCAGCTCCGTTTCCGTACCAGCCACGCACGCCCGTATTTGGGGACGCTTTAATGCCAGATGGCCCTCGGTATTTTGCTCGAGACCACCCTCGTATCTCCTCACGGTATCTCGGCTCCTCCGACTCCACTCTCGAGGAGACACACCGTTCTTTGTTGGGTGACAAAACTCGCGCAGGTGTGTCCAGATCCTTTACCTGACAAAACGAAAGAAAAATCAAGAGAATCTTGCGAGCAGCTTACCAGGACGTTTGCAATTCTCACGTACAATGGCATCCCACTTCCCGCGGAACGATCCTAGGGGTTCCGTCCCGTCGACCAGCCACCGGTTGCACCTAACAATGAGGAAATCGGTTTTCATCTCTCGGGCCACTCCCTCGCCGAAATCAAATCGATGTCCATGGCGTTCTCGTGAAAACCTTCGGGACGATGCTTTCGAGAAGATGGGGAATTAAGATACGGGTATGCGTGCCCAGGATTAAACGAGCACCGTAAAATCGTACGGCTCAATCCCAAAGCACTGGTTTCATATTCGCCGAGGGAAAAAGACTCGGCCGTCGATTTATTCTCGAGCGGGAGCGCGTCGCCACTAATGAAAATCCAGGGAATAGTTTTGTCCGAAGAAGAAATCGAGAAACGTTCCCACCATCGCGCGAAGAACGTTTGCGATTTTTGCACAATGGATCTCCATGGGACAGTTCTTGACCTAATCCCCGAGCTGGCCACCGGTTGCTTTCGACAATAAGGAAAAGCAGCCTCGATCGATTCTTTCCCGGAATCCTGGGATCTTTCGGCGAGGATCCATCGGCGCTGACGGGCACGTAACGTGGGTCCTCCGTAGCTTGTGTCCGGTTCCACGCGGGAGTCTACCAACAATGGCCTCGAAACCCTGGGAGAAGGAAGCGTGGATGGTGCTTTTAGGGTACTTAGCGGACAAGGCAACAATGACCAGGACCAGCCATGGCTTTACGAACGATCGACAGCACCTGGCAGAATGACCTGCGCTTTTGGAGGGGGCCAGCCACGATCTGCCCCGGCTCGAAAGCCAGGGCTCACCTGCTTCCAGGAAAACTTTTTCGGCGCCCTTGCAGGACGGAAAGCCATTGAAGGGACGTGGCTGAAAAAAAAAAAAAAGAAACAAATCCCGGGCGAGAATCGTCCGAAAAGATTCACGAGCGAGAGCGTAAATTTCCATCTCCGAAGTTTGCCAATCTCGAGCATTCCGAGAGCGACGCGACGACGGAGAGGACTCGGCGTACCTGGAACTATCCGGCTACTAGCGAGCCGCAAAGAAATGGCGGAACGGGCGATTTACATAAGCGCGTTCACGCATCGAGCCAAAGTCGGGGCAATAATTTATCCGATGAACGAACGAAAGTCAGGCTCGAAGGATACGACGTTGACTTTCTCGCTCGATCTTAGAAACACGAGCACCGCGAAGACGCACTTTCTTGATTACCCAACGCGAGAAAAGAAGTGGATCGCGTTATAAGTAGACGCGCACTCGAAGCAGCGGGGAGTTAACCTTGCTCTTGATACCGCGCTCGCGATCCTCGCTCGGCGACCCTGAAAGATCTCTCTAGCCGGCGCGAAGACGCGAGCCGAGAGGAAGGACGCGCGCACCACCTACGCGTCCTGGTGGCGCACCTCGGGGATATGAATCTGCGAGGCGGCGTGGGCGTCGGGGCTTCGGGGCGTCAGGGCGGAGGGCGGAGGGCAGAGGGCGGAGGGCGGAGAGCGGAGGACAGGAGACGTCGTGGCCGAGTGACCGTGGCGCGTCTAGAAGGGCAGAAGCGTCGGGGCCTCCTCTCGGCACGCGCGTTACGCTCTGCCCCGAAGATTCCGTCGAGATACGCGCCTCGGGCAATTAATCCTACGAATTAATTAATCCGATCGCGGCCGATCCTATCCGTCCACTCGGAGCTGGAAGTTTTCTTGGGCGTAGGCGAGCCAGACCGTGCGATCCCACCTTCGGATAAGGGTACTCTCCGCGGGCTACGAGAGCGCAACCCCACGGAAGACGGGAAACCGGGACATTCCTCGCGTCCCACCTTCGAAATAGGATTACCTTCCTCCATTCATCCTCTCGACAGTCCCGAGACGCATCGCGCGGGCGCTCGTCGTTGCGTCGAAGAAGTTTCCGGACATTCGACAAATTATACAAACGGTTTCGTTCGACTTTCCTTCCGCCACGGGATAATGGTAGGTTCTCGTACGAAGCGCCCCCTGACCGGGCCATCGATCCACGAGCGCGTTACAATCGCGAAACGAATTTTTCGACGTGCTCGATCGTACCGTTAACCATACCGTTTACCTCGTGGACATCGAAATGCCCACCGCGATATCCGGATCGTCGGCCAAAGGAGCAGGACGACTCGAAAGACCATCCCGGCTGAAGGAAGACGTTAACTCGTTTAGCCTTACCCATTTTCTCGATGCAAAAACGGAGGATCGGCAAATCGTTCTTAAACTCGCTCGATAATGCGAAACCATCCCCGGCAGCGAGGTGGCAATCTGCATAATCCGCCTAAAAGGTAAAGATTCCCCGGCGAGCGTCCATAATGACACGCGAGTCGTCCAATCAATCATTCACCGCGTGACTCATTCTACGCATCGATCGCCGATGCCGTGGAGAGCGTGTTATCGATACGCGTTATCGACGCTCGCATTATGCTCCGCGAGCTTGGCCCTTCCCCCCTCGACCCCTTCCCCTCGCTGGGCCCCCTTTCGCGCCGCCTCTCCCGACTAATGACCATTGTTCGATTACTCGCTCCCCGGGGAGACTGCGAGTGTCCTTACGAAACGATTTCTCCGGCGTGAATCCTTACGTGCGCGCACACCCGGTATACCCGAGCCGGCTAATGGTATATGAATAATTGAATATCCGGCCTATCCAACTGGTATCTATGAACGACGAGTACATCGCTCTACTAGAACTAACGGGTGTACAACCGCGATTTAGGTGCACCGCGATACGCGGTTATCGGCCGATCCAAGATCCGCAGCGAGATTTGTTCTTCGTTTATCTGATTTTCGACGCGACCGCCCCGTCATCGTTTAGGGCCTCCCGTTTAACTTTGAGAATTACTCCAGCGATTGTTTATAGCGGACGAGAGGGAGGCGCGTTTGCGTGGCCGTCGATTATCGTAAAAGAGCGAAAAAGATTCTCGCGGGATACGTGATTTTTAATGGGGCGATTACGTTTTCGAGACCACGTGGACTTTTGTCGGGGAACTTCCATAACTCGTGCACGAAGGATTAACGACGCGCTGTCGCAATTCCCTTCGGCCGAGATCGAAACCGATACTTTTCTCGCTTCCCTCCCGACGCCTCACCGAGCGTCGCCGAGCAAGGAAGCGTTTAGCGATGTAAAGTAACCGGACGGTATGTATGACAGGACTTTGACCTTACCTAGGCCGAGAATTACGCTACGAGATCGTAGGTCGTGCTTGGATCGCGATCGTATAAGCCTTACCTGAACTTTACGGATGGCCAGCGTTTAGATTCGGTTGGCCTATATCGCGTGCCATAGGAAGTCGTCTATGGCAATGAAACGTCCGAGCGAGCTAGAGCGAAATTATCGTGGAGCGTATTAGAAACGCACGAGAAACGAACGTTATTCGCGAGGCAACGCGATGCTAGCCTCGCGTATATTTCGGTTCGCGAGGCATAAGGTTGCAATTCCGACCGAAAGCGACGCTCTCAACCGCGTTTCTCCGACAACCTTGTGCTCGTTGTCCTTATACCTGTATCTTTCGCACATTATTCCTCCTCGTTTACGGTAACGCAAATAACGCTATCGGAAAAACCTTCCTGGAAAGTGCTCGCGAGTGCATACGGATCCAGCGGTGACGTTCGAAGAAAAGAAAGTAGTAATTTGGTATCGATGCGGCCAAGTCGAGCGCTCGCCTCGCCATTTTCACATATTCCGGAGTTACCTTGATGGTCGCATGTCAGGGGATAATCCCCGTGGGGAATGCTTCCCTAATTTTGCCCAACGACATAACTGCGCGTATGTGGAAAGCGTAGCAATTGTGGCATACTGGCACAGGGTAGTATTCGGGAATGTTACGCCACCGTGGAATCCGATAGGTACTATCATTTCACCATGACATTATTCGTCCCCTGGTCTCCTAAGGCTACATCCAGAAGATCGTTAGCGTACGAAATATCGCTACGTCCCAATTGGCAGGAGCGTTACGCGCCGCGCCAAAAGGGAGCCGGCAGAGGCGAATAGACACGAAGGAAATTTGCATCGATTATCAGGGATATCGTACGCGAAGCGATGCGGATGACGATCCGGCGTACTCTGAGGAGAGCCTATAAACGGCGGCATAGGTCGGATGGGCCAAGGTCGAGGCCGAGCCACGAGTCGGGCCACCGAGCTTTCCTCTCCGGCGGGAAAGCTCCGAGGGCGGCGAGGGTAAGGATGCGAGGACCGGCGGGGAAGCATCCTTGACTCGGAGAACGACACTCGGGGGCCTTTTCGAGCGTGCGCGCGCTCGCGCTCGCAGCGCAGCCGCTCGAAGGACAACCGGCAATTAGTAATAACTCTGGCGGACAATGTGCCCGCATATCTCATTCGCGAGCAAGGATAATAAAGAGGCGCATATCGCGACGCCTAATGGGTGCACGATGACGGCGTCCTCGCCATTGGCCCATCGCGGATGCACAAAAGGCCTCCGATTCGTTCGATCGCTCGTGTGGAAGCCATGTTGGTTCCGCGACTCGACTGGGTGCCATCGAAGCTTCGACGATCCAGATTACCCTCCGTTACCCAAGATCGTTTCTACTATTTCCACTGCCGGGCGCTACGGCCTAGCGGTCAATGGAGAATACCACAGGGAGAGTCCGAGTTTGAATTCTATCCATCGCACCTGGTGGACTTTTTCCCCGCGATACTTGCATTACCGTCCGAGTGGTAAAAGGACGCGTCTTACGCTAACTCGTTCTGCGCGCACAAACGTCGCCGTAGGATATTATTTTCCGATGCGGACTCGCGAGATGCAAAGGAGCCGCGATGACGTAATCCTCGTCGCGAAGGAATCTAATTGTTTCGAGCGATACCGGGCAATCGAGAACGCGACCGGTTGATTTCGGTAGGTTTTCGCGTTTCCACGGGCCATAAACTCATCGTTGGACTCGTATTTCATCGTTCGGTAAAATCGTCGATCGATGCTGGACAAAACTCGGACACAATGCCCGGTGATTTGGCTTTTACAATTGAACGCTGGAGATAAATGCGTGGTTAATGGGAGCAGCTAATGGAACGCTGTCCCCCACCGCCGTGGCATCCGGTAATTGTTTCGGACGTTGCAACGTTATCGAAAAGATAACTTCTTTATTTGATTATAGCTTACCGTTGCGACGCGTAAACGCAGCGTGGTAATTGGTAGTGCTACAACCTCGAACCGATGACTCAGCCCCTCTCGCGTTTCTGCCTCTTCCTTCGTTCTATGGCGGTGTAACGAGATAAGAATCTCGTGCCATCGGTTCGTTAAACGTCTCCTAATGTTTCCCCGCGAAATCCCACCGGTTTAAAATACCATTTGCTCCCGTGAACGAGATCGGTCGCGTCGAAACTTTGGAAATTCGCAAGACGCGATCGGTCGTGCTGCACCGATGCCAGTATCGAAGCTTCGTCGATGGATTTTTTTATTTTTCGCGCGTCATAGGTTTCATCGCGATTGAGACCTATTCGCCACGAGGCCTATTCTCCGAATCATCGCGAGCTTTCAGCCGCACGCGGCTCGTCCGTCGTCTCGAAACTTGTGAAAAATGTTAATGAGATACGTCTTACGGCATCCATCGGTCGCGAGCGGTGTCGTCGACGCGTCCTCGGTGCAGCATCGACGCCTCGTTAACGGAGATCGGTCTCTCGAGCTCCCCGCGCCTCCTTCGTTCCTATTCTCTCTTTCCTTCCTTCCTCGGCTCGGAAGACGCGTCCAAGTCTCTCCGCGACGTTTCCCCTTAGATAACGAACGCATCGGTTCTAGAAACGAACGCCGCGCGTATCGGTTTCTTGCCCGTCCGCTCGATCGGTCCCAGGGCGATCTCGTTTATCCTCGAGGATTAGAAAATCCTCCGTCGTTGCTTCGAACGATTCTCTCGAGCTGTCGGCGGTAAATCATAAGGAGGCTTCTCGACACCTCGCGATCCGCTATCTCTCGATCCGCTCGACGCGATCGTGCCTAATAATGCCGGGGTGAGGATTAAAATTGCAGAACGCCAAGCATCCGGTTTAACGAGCTTGCACGGCGCGGTCTCAAAGTTTCGTCTGGCGGTAGGTAAATTAAAAGAGGAACAATAGGATCGAGAGGCCGCGTACCGAACGAAAAAGCTCCTTTCTTCCTCCGAAAAGGAAGAAGAGGGAGAAAAGAGAGGCGAAAAGGTTGCGTAAAGAGGCAGCCGGTTACGCGGCGTCTGCGCACGAGCGTTCCTCGATACCGCGAGAGGTTCGATTCGCGGGTAATCCCCGTCGAACCGATCGCTCGAGCGCGCGCGGGCCCGATCAGTCCAGGCCGTGGCTCGATTCTCCGACGTCGATTAATCGCCGCGCCATCGAGTGGCCCGACGGAGAATCGAGTCGCGCGGCCCACCTCGCTCCCTCGTCCCGTCCATCTCGCCCAACGGCGCCGTTCCGCGCCGGGCCGGCCTCCGTCGACGGCCCTTCCCTTTCACGATGGTACCCGCAGAACGCCGCGCCGGGCGCTCAGCCTCCGAGGCTCCGAGCCGTGGCCATAAAATCGGCGCGCAGGCGTGCGGGTTATGGCAGACTCGCGTGGTTTCGCCATAAAGGGCTGGCCGCGGCCGGGAGGGTGCGGCGTGGAAGAGGCGCGGGGCCCGGCTCGGGGTGGCGAGATGAGAGGCATTAAGATCGCGGCCCGCGCGGCCCGGCATTAAGCCGGGGACTGTTTACCGATGCAGCCCGCTAATGAGACCGCGGCGACAAGGCGAGAGAGCCTTTTCCGGAAGCGAGTCGCCGTTCTTGCGCCCAAATGATCCCGCCAACAGGTTTTCGCCTCTCCCTCGCCGCGCGATTCCTCCTCCTTCGAAGATGGCCGCGAGAGAGGCCTCGAACCGAGCCGGCGAGGAAAGCGGAGCTTCCCTCGAATCGCGGACGACGTTGCGCGCTTCCTCGAACCGCGATGCGGGTCAACCCTTTCGCGGCTATCGGCCCGCTCTTCGATCGACGCGATGGTACCGCGCGCCACGAGCATCGCTCCTTCCTCTTTCCCTCGTTACGCGCTGCCGGCCGTTCTTGGAAGCGCGCCGGGCCCAACTTCTCGGTAATGATAGAGCCAAAGGTGTTCGGAGTATCCTCCGGTACGCCGGAGATCGACGCTTGGATCGCCCTCGGCTTTTATAGCGGCCGAATTTGCCGGTACCGTTCGCCACCGTCCGTGAGAACCGGCGACTCGCGATGGAGGAGCTCGCATCGCGCTCACCTCGCCGGCGGTCCTCGAGGATTCGGCCTTCGTTTGAAACGTGTGCCGATCCGCGAGCGCGCGGTACGCGGCGAGCTGAAATCGGGGCGCAAAAGTAGCGCTCCATGCGCGCATCCGACCGTTTTGGCGGGAGAAACGGGGAAAGGTGCAGGAGCGGGTTTTTTTCGCGGAGATTTAATTACGGAACCGACGTTACCGCTACAGCGGTACGCTCGACCTACCATCGACTGGACGAGGAATCCCGCGGATTTGAGTCGAGTTGGGTGTGGATCGTTTAAATCAATTTGCCGACACGCGTGGATACCTTCGCCGAGCACTTTCAACCTTCCGCGGAGTGCCATTCCCGCTAATGGCGCTGGGAAATCGGCCAACTCTGCGGATTCGATCGGTTCCCGCTTCCCATTCGCGATAATACGCGTCGGCAGGCCAGCACCATCGTCGCGAGTTTTTAAGCGCATCGACGCAGTGTTTCGAATCGTTCTCGCGAGTGTCCCACGATCAAGATTCGTCTCGAGGGAAGATCCGTCTATTTCGTCGAAATCCTTTCCAATCGCGAGGAATAGGAAGAGTGAAATTCTCGTCGGGCGTCCGGCAGGCGGTGCGCGCTCCTTGGCGCCCTTCGTCGAACGCGTACGCGCGTCCGCGGCGGGCGAAAGTGTCGGTGGCGAGCGCGAGGCGACAGCGGCACGCCGCGCTGGTCGCGCGATCGTTGATTCCCCCTTTCGTTGGCCGCCACCGCTGGCGGCACAAAGTGTATATAGCCGCTCATCAATGTTTTCCAACCTCACGTGTGCGTCATCGGAGGTAACCCTTTGTGCGAGGGTATAATTAGCTCTCTCTCCATAGACCAGCGCCGGTGTATAAAGCGCTTCTGGCCGCGGATTCGCTCGAAATCCAAGCGGACGATGCCACCAACGACGTGTCGCGGCGCGCGTCCCGCGCCGAGGGCGACACCGGAAGGCATTTTTCCATCGGAATCGCCGGCCGGTAGGGACGAGAATCGGAAAGCCCTGCACGACGCAGCGACGGTTATTAACTGCCCGCAATATCTCAATACCGGCCCGTAATTATTCTTAATCGCAAAACGCTAAATGCTACGTTACGCCGGGGGGGTATTTATTACTATCGTTTGTCACGCGGCGATTATTTCGCCCGCGAACAATATCACGGGCGCGTTGGGTGCACGCGGCTATCGCTCGCGCGCAAACGGGGACGGCGTCTGAATATACGGCGGACTCACGCTCGGAGAGTCACGATTTACGGTAGGCCACGGTGGCGCGCCGAATAAAAAACTTCCGCGCGCCAGAGGCCGGCATCGAGTCTCTCCCTCTCTCTCTCTCGTCGCCTCGGAATTTCGTCGACGAGCCACGAGCGCGTACGTCCGTCGCGGCTCCGGCGAAGCGGGCAAAGGATATTTCGGAAGGACGGCTCGAACCGCCCAAAGCTCTCCCAGCGGTCCGCTTCGCGCGAAAGGCCGCGTATTCGAGCGAAGGAAAGCCGGCTCGTAATCGGGATAAGCCGTGTGCAGCGAGGCGTCCGTATTACTTAAGATCGCAAAAGGCCGTGCCGGCCGAGATCGTTCTTGCAGGACTTTTTTGCCCCCCCCCCCCCCTCCTCCTCTCTCTTTCTCTCTCTTTCCTACGAAACACGACGTCTCGTGCGAAGCGAGCTAATAAATCAGCGAAAGTCGGTTTTCTCGGTGCGAGGCATCTGTTAACAGAGGTCATTAGCGCGGCACCTCGAGCCGAACCCGATCAGGGCCACCCGCTCGCGCCACGCGGGGGACCCGATAAAAAATCCGGCGAACACGAAGCCCAAATGAATTATACCGTCGTCGCACGATCGAGCCCGGCCACGCTTCCGTCTCCAGAGCTCCAGGAGCCAGAAACGTCGGGGGCCTCGAGAGACCGTGTCGGCGAGCCGGCAACGAGGCCGTATCGATCACATTAAGGGATGTTTTTACGATAATTCCCTCGCAGATAGGCCACGTACGGTTGGCCGCGCACACGCCAACGAGCGCGTACGTACGCCGCGCGATGGATCGGTAGGGTGCCGGCTAGGTAGGAGCCGCCATGTCTAATTATGTCGCATTGATTTTGTCATTAGCCACCCCTATGCCGGCCGCCGTTGGCGGCACGGGTTCGACGTCGCGACTGAAAGTACTTCCCGCTACCTTTATACTCCTCGGCCGCGTTCTTCTCCGACTCGAACCCCTCGCCGAGTCGCCTCGAGGCCGAGCTTCTTCCGGCAAAGCGTTCACCCACTACGATGAGCGATGGAGGAGGACGAGAAGGTTCGATGCCTTCGATGCGCTCGCGATACCTTGGCACGATCGTCGATTTCGCGAAACGTTTCCGCCGAGGAAAAACTCCGGTGAGAAGCGCCTCGGCGCGAGGAGTCGAGTGGCGGGGCGAGGGTATTCGGTGAAAAGCAGTTTGGAGGGCCGAAACTCGCTCCTCCCTTCTGGCTTTGCCGTGACCTCGGTAAGAGCGCGGGCACCGATCGCGCGGGAATCGGGTTCTCTCACGGATAGCCTTAATTGCAGGTTCGGGACGCTAACGGGGTTAATTGGCGGATTCGCCTCTGGACCGGATACCTGTGCGCGGCCGGCCGCCGAGCGGACGACGAAAATTCGATGAAATCTAATAATCGGTGACCGCTCGCGAAGCCCGTACGCTCGCTCCGCCGTACGTGCGTGCGCGTGCGCCTGCGCCTGCGCCTGCGCCGCTGCGTGTTACGGCCGAGTTTCTCACGGTGCATTGGGAGGAAATTATAAGGGAATGGGTTAAACCCCGGGGTACCCCGCGGGGGCAGAGAGGAGCGAGCGTGGAGCGAGGAGCGAGGGCCGAGGGGGCGGCCTCGGCCTTCCCTCGGAGGGGGCAAATCATACTTAATTGATATCACAAAGAGGCCCTCCTCGCGCTCACCACCTAACCCAACCTAACTTCATAATCGTCAGCTCCTCTGCCGGATTAAACGCCGCCCGGATCCATGTTGCACGTAAATTACGCGCGCGCTCACCTCCTTCGTGCGCTCTCTGCCCTTCACTTATTACCGTTGTCTTCGAGCTTCGAGGCCCTCTCTCGCCTCTCGCCCTCTCTCGCCCTCGGGCTCCCCATCCTCCTCCTCCTCCTCCTCCTCCTGCCTTCCCTCAGCGCGCCTGATCGCCGATCGAAGCCCTCGGTTTATTCGCGCGATCCGGCTCCTAAGCGGACCGGGCTTTTGCACCGGCCTCGTTCGCCTACCCCGCGAGGCGCCTCTCTCTTTTCCTCCGCCGAGCTTGCAGGAATTCTAGGAGCTTTCCACCGACGAGCTCGCGGTCGATCGTCGATTCACGAGTCGGCGTCTTTCGCGCAAAACGGTCCGTGGCCGCGAGGCTTCGAGGACGAGAGCGAAGCGCGACGAGCATCGGCGAGGAATCGCGGCCTCGGTCGCGTATCCGCCGCTCGCTCTATCTCCGAGATCGTCACCGGCGTTCGATCCCCTTTAGCGCTGAAGGGCCCAACGCGTTAATTGGCCGCCGTTGCGAGGTATCGAGGCGGCATTCCTGCGGACAACGATAATTATTTCACGCCGGCACATTCTCGTGCGTGCAAATCCACGCACGCACGCACGGAGCTCGTGCCGCGGCGCGCATTTCCGCGCTGCTTCGTGCGCGCTCCCTAAACGCGCTGCTCGAGCACGGATAGTTCTTATCAGTCCCTGCACGCGTATATTAAGTAGAAAGCTGTCGGGCGGCATAGTAACAATAATAAGAGAAGTGCGCCGCGCGGTTAAACCTCGCTGGAGCCACGGGGCATTGCACTTGACGATCGGCGCCGTCCAAAGCGCTGGCGAAGCGCACTTTACCGCCGTTTCTCAAAGCTCCTCAAAGTCCCTCGAGGGGGTACGGAGTTCTCTCCGAAGAGAACGCTCTCGTCCCTCCCGGACTTGTTTCGAGACCACGTCCCGGCCCGATCGACTCAAAACCTTTGGCCTCGTATTGGTAGCGAAGCGAGACGGTCTACGCGCGACCGAGGTGCCTGCCCACGGAGCATCCGCATCCATAAGCTCCTTATCCGTAACTATTCGCGGCTGATCGATCCGCGATATCGAGGTTGGAATTTGAGTCGACCGCGAAGAGCGGCCCGGAGACGGATGCATCCGAGCTGGCGGCCGATAAAGAAGCGCGATAGGCTACGCGCCGAGCGGCCGTTAAGCCGTATCGATCGCATCGGCCCTCGAAACTCGTAGCGTGCCGCCCGAAGAAATCCGCGCTTTAATTCTCGCGCGGGGCCACAAAACGCCGCCGCTTCCGGCTTCGTATCATCGCCGAACAATGAACGCTTTCCGATCTCGAAACGCGTAAGGGAACTCGCCGCGTCGCCTTGCGCCATCCCCCGCCCCCGACCCCGGTCCCCCGGTCACCCCAAGTAGTCCCCAGTCCCCCAGTCCCCGCTCGCCGCTCGTGATGGCACGCAAGCTCGCCTGAGAAATAAGCAGGCACGATATTCAATAAATAATGAGACGCGTACGAGATAATTGGCCGTCCATAATTGTGCGCATTTCGTGTATTTCGTGCCACGCCGAAACGCGCGAGCAATCGTCATGTGGGCCCGGTCTTCCTCCCGTCAGAGGACACAAAAGGGACCTTCGTGCGAGGAGGCGCGTACATCGGTTCGGTTTCCGGTGAAACGCCGCGACAAACAAAAGACCGGTGCGTCAACTTCGCGGTCGTTCGCCGAATGTTTGACTCCCATCATCGCCCCCCCCCCCGCTCCCCGCCCCCCTCCCCCCTCCACCACCACCTCCTCTCGATCCTTCCACCGCGCCTCGGCCCGGTTCTGCCATTGAGCGCGAACTCGTCAACCACCTGTGTCCATCCAGGACTTTCTCCCGAGTAACGATGGCATTCCGCATTCGCTTCGCATTCTTCCAGGTTCCTTGATTTTTGCCGCCTCCCGCCTTGTCCCCGGGGGGACCGATTAATAGGGCGGGGAAAGGCCTCCCTTGTTTCTCTCCACGGTAATAACCCGATAGAGAGGCTAGCCCGAGTAAACGCGCAACCTTAATGGTTTTCGATAAGAATTCTTATCGAGCCTCCGATCGAATATTATAGGAGTCGGCCGCGCGGAGTAGTAATGCTCGAACGAGTAAGGCGACCGTTCTCCCTCTCTTCTCCCCGCTTACCGCGATGCCGAATTACCGGCGACGATTAGCGTGCGCATAGTAATCGGATTTATCGACCAGGAAGGAGCATCAGGGACGAGCGCGCTCCGCGGGGAGGCGAGTCCTCGCGGCTTCCCGAAGGAGGGAAGGGATACCGTTGCGATCGACGTATCGGTTTTGCCCGACGAATACCCCTGGAAATACACGGTACGCCATGGATGCCGCGTTCGTCACGGCGGCGAGCTCGCTAAGTAGGGGGACGATCGTTTCCCTCCGCTCCGGACTTTTTCGTCGAACCAATTTCGCGCGTCCTTCCACCTTCTGCTCCGATGCTCTGCCCAACGGCTCCTTGCCCGTTGTTCGCTCCAATTTTTCACTCGGCCCTCCGCTTTGTTCGCTTCTTCGAGGCTCGACACCTCCCGCTAAAGTCGCCCACCCTCGAGCCGGTGATCGCGCATCGCCTCGAGGTACGTCCTCCGCCATCCGTGTATCGATACGATCCCGATGGAGAAACGCTCCAGGTTCCTGGAAGCTTTGCGAAAGACGAGCCGGCCCCTCGTCGCCTCGCTTTTCCCTCGACAGCGCGGGACCGAGAGGGGGGAGCGATGCACCTTTCGGAGCTGTACGCGTTTTCGATCGACGAAAAGCGCGAGAGCGTATCTCCAAAATGAACGCGCTCGTAGATCGGCACGTGCAGGTAGTCCGGGGCCGATTAAGATCGTATCGGTTAATTAGGGCCAGGTCCCGCAAAAACAAAGTCGTTCGACGGTGCCCGCTTCTATCCTCGACCCATCGTCCACGCGGCCTCGTCGCCTCGCACTTCTATCGGTCGAACGACCGATAAATTAACTAGAAATAGGTAACTCGGGGCAGGTGATGTCGGTTTGGCAGATGTTTTTGGTTACACAATGCTTCGCCGCAAGACGGGTCGGGCCGTACCGTTGCCCTCGTTCCTCACCGCTCCACGCCCACGAGCCTTATTATCGCGCTCATTTTTATATAAAACCACCTTATCCACGGTTCCTTCGCGGAAGGGGGCACGCTTCGAAGCGCTACGCGCATCGGAGAAATTTTTTCGTCCGTCGTTCCGATATTCCGGACAGTGTGACGCGTTGAATTTACTTCCAACGCTCGCCAAGAGTGGCCACGGTACGAAACTCGGGATACGAATATTTGCATCCTCGTATCGGCAGCTGTTTAAGCGTACGTAGGAATATTCGACTCATCGGCAGGAATAGCGGCGATGGCGATCGACACGGTACAAGGTAGGAACCGTGGGCCATCGCGCCGGGCGTGCGAACCGCGGAGATACTCCTCCTAAATCGTCGTAAACGTTTCCAAAGAAAAAGACGAGCCGGCGCGCGTGATCCGACATGGGCGAATTTGCCTAGGATCCGTGGCATCGATCGATGATAATCCGAGGAAATGATCGGCTGCCGTGGCTCACGCATTATAAAAGTAGTATCGTCGGAGTAAGAGATGCCGGGGGATACGGTGACTGGATTATGGTGTTTGCACCGCGGAATTATAACCGTGGTGATAGTGGTGGGGCGGGTAGGCCGCGGAGGGGGCGGGGGTCGGTGGGAGGGAGGGAGGGAGGCACATAATGCCGTACACGTATGTACCATAATGTCCGGCGATACGCCCGCAGCCAACGGGAAAGGAGAGTGAGGGCCACGGGTCGAGGAGGAAAGGGATCCCGAGGCAACTTCTGGATGGGATGAGAGACTCGGTCCGTCACGCTGCGCTACACCCCCATACACGCGCTCGAGCGTCTAACCGCAGAAATCCGTGTACACCCACTCGTCCCGTCCTTAATCCGTTAGATTCCGTGAATACTCGCGGCCATCTTTCCACCACGACGATTCGAGCTCGCGATTTCGCCTAATCGACGTTAGATTGTTAGATGCGAGCCCGCTGCCGTTGCCGGCCCACCAGCGCGCGTTTACGCCGATTGCCACGGCGCAACGCTCCGCAGGGCCGCGGAGCGTGCGCGAGCGAAGCTTCTCGACGCGCCAAAATCGAGGCTTCTCGACCGGAGAGACGAGGGCAGTTCTCGGCGGTTCCCGCGATGCTCGCACGGCTCCTTCGTAACCCCGTGGACAGAGCGGCGCTTGATCGGCCGACGTGCCGCCGGGGCTTGGGAGGGGGAGCCTCGATGGAGAGTACGCACAAGAGAGGCATTCATTCGCGGGCTGGCCCGACGATCTTTTTCCGCTCGCACCTTTTTCCCGCGCACGAAGGGAGACGTCGATAGCCAATGGATAGATAAGCTCGTTCGATGGGCCGCAAACACAGCTGGGCCTGCGGTGGGCTCGGGTAATCCGAACACAAGGCGCCCTGTGTCGCGCTCTCCGGCCGGGGTCCCTTCGGCTTTGTGTACCCACGCGCCGCCGTCGCGTCCTGAACCTTCGCACACGCAGCTTGCCGCGATTCTGCGTATTTCGCTATCTTTCGGCCCTCCTCGGCAACGGCTCTGTTTGCTCGGATTAAACGACCAGACGATCTGCCGATACTCCGGATCGGCGAGTCACTCTCTGGCTAACCGACGAGCCGCCTTCTCGGAGCAGAGCCGCGAGTCTTCGAGGAGCGGAAGCCCCTTTTGGCAAATCCGCGATTAAGCTCTCGCTCCTATCGGCTTCGGACGATTCGAAGATTAATCGACGGTCCTCTCTTCCGACTTGCGTTGCAGGTACGACCTGGGGCCGTGTCGGGGTAGCTAGCAAACCGTCTGTCGGCGAGGAAGAGGAGGAAAGGACGGCAAGGAGGCAGGGTGGAAGGAGGGCGAGGAGCGCGACGGTAAGGAGGAGAAGAAGAGGCAGTCCGGAGAGAGCAGGCGCAGGCGCCGTAGGTGATGTGAGGCTGGCGCCCGCCTCACGTTTGGGGTGATGCCCTCCAGTGAGCCCCATCCCCCCCAGTACCACCTTCAGCACCACAACATTCCTCCCTCGCATCTTCAGCAGCACACGTCGAGCGCGGCGATCGGGCAACATCAGCTCTATCAGCAGCTGGTGGCGGCCCATCATCAGCAGCAGCACCAGCAACAGCAGCGGCACCAACACGGCGGGCCCTTTCAAAATTCCACGTACGCGCAGCAAAAGCAGGAGATGAGCCCGGAGGAGGAGGGGGGTCGGGGGGGCGGGTCCCCTCCGACTGCGGGGGCCGCGCTGCACCAGCCCCACCACCCCCGCACGGCCAGTCCGCCCTCGGGCACGGAACCCTGCACCCGCGACGCGATACCCACGCCCACGCCGATCGCGGACACCACCACCAACGCCACCGGCGCCTCCGCCACCGGCACCGCCGCCGCCTCCGCCGCCGCCTCCGCCACCGCCACCGCCACCGCCACCGCCACCGCCACCACCATGACGATGCAGAGCCAGGGCCAGGGCCAGGGCCAGGGCCAGCAGCAGCAGCAGCAGCACCAAGGGCCCAGCCCCAGCCCCAGCCCCACGGCCGGGGACGTCGAGAAGTTCGACGGCAAGATCGTCTACAATCCCGACGGCTCGGCCTACATCATCGAGGGCGAGAGCGAGCTGAGCGAGGACGATTCCCTGCCGGACGGCTGCATCGTCGACGGTCGCGGCGTCTCCGTGCCCCACTCCCTGGTCTTTCCGCAGATCGCGAGCGCCTACTACGTGTCGAGGCTCTACGCCCATCAAGCCTACCAGCAGCAGCAGCAGCAGCAGCAGCAGCGCTCGGCGGCGCAGCAGCACAATCCCGATCTTCCCGTGATGCACAGCTATCGGGTGATCAGCTATAGAAGCGCGGAGGGCACCAAGCAGCCGCCACCGCCGCCGGCCGCGCCACCGCCCCCGGCCGCCTCCGTGCCCGTCAAGCCCATCCTCATGTGTTTCATATGCAAGCTGAGCTTCGGCTACGCCAAGAGCTTCGTCGCTCACGCCCAGGGCGAGCACCAGCTGACCCTCATGGAGGACGAGAGGCAGATACTCTCGCACTCGACGGCCTCGGCCATCATACAGGCGGTCGGCAGGGGCAAGCAGCCGCTCGTCAGCTTCCTCGAGCCCGTCACCAGTTCCACCTGCTCTCAGACCTCGCCGGGTCAGATGCAGGCTCATCAGCAATCGCGCAACAACGAGCCCAACGAGCACGAGGTGCCCACCACGACGAGCACGCCCGTCACCGCCTCGGGTATGACCGCCGGTTCCCAGCAGCAGCAGCAGCAGCAGCAGCAACAACAGCAGCAACAGCAACAGCAGCAACAGCAGCAGAGGCCAGCGCCCAGCACACCCACCACGCCCACGTCTCACTCCAATCATCCGCTCGCGTACAATCACCAGCAGGCGCAGCAGCACCAGTGGAGCGGCGCCCAGGTGAGCGCCGCTTCCTGGGCCAAGGCGCCCGACGCGGCAGGCATGCACTACACCTCGCCACCTCCGCCGACCTCCTCGACGAAGGGCTCGCCCTCATCGTACGCCGCCCTCACCCAGCAGCCACCGAATTTCCTCACGGGCACGACCATCGGCGTCTGCCCGGAGCACATGCAGGGCCGACCCAGCGGCGTCGAGTGCCCCAAGTGCGAGCTCATCCTGGCGAGCAGCCGACTGGCCGGCCCCGGAGGCCCTCTGGCCGGCATCCACAGCCGCAACTCCTGCAAGACCCTCAAGTGTCCCAAGTGCAACTGGCACTACAAGTACCAGGAGACCTTGGAGATACACATGAAGGAGAAGCACCCCGAGAGCGAGACCTCCTGCATCTACTGCATAGCCGGCCAACCGCATCCGAGGTTAGCCCGCGGCGAGACCTACACCTGCGGATACAAGCCGTACAGGTGCGAGGTCTGCAACTATTCCACCACGACCAAGGGCAATCTGAGTATACACATGCAGAGCGACAAGCACCTGAACAACATGCAGGAGCTCCAGCAGGGGGGCGGCGGTGGTTCCGGCACGAGCAACCCCTCCTCCTCCCAGGACGCGCCGATGCCAACGCGGAGTCCTCACCACCAGCAGAATCACAGCCCCCATCTGGGCGCCCAGGCCGGGAGCCAAGGTAAACCAAAGCCTACCTTTCGGTGCGACGTGTGCAACTACGAGACCAACGTCGCCCGCAACCTGAGGATACACATGACCAGCGAGAAGCACACGCACAACATGCTGGTGCTGCAGCAGAACGTCAAGCACATGCAGACGCTCTCCGCCCTGCAGTCCCACCACCAGCAGGCCCAGCACCACCACCAGCAGGCGGCGCAGCAGCACCAGCAGCAGCAGCTCGAGCAGCTGCTCCACCTCGGGGGCCTGGACAAGCCCCAGCACGCCGAGGCTGCCCTCGCGGACATGGCCTACAATCAGGCGCTGCTCATCCAGATGATGACGGGCGGCCAGCTCCCGCCGCAGCTCCCGCCCGAGATCATGGGCAGCATGGCCGGCATGGGCGCCATGGGCAATCTCGCGGGCGACGTCGGCCTCTCCCCCGACAGCATGGAGCCGCCGCCAGAGCCCGCGGATCCCGATCCCGCGCACCTCTACCACTGTTGCGTCTGCAACAACTTCGCCACCGACTCGCTCGAGGCCCTCGGCCACCACCTCGCCGCCGACAGGACGAGGACGCGGGAGGGCGAGATCCTCGCCCTCGTCGCCGGCCACTTCGTCTGCAAGCTCTGCTCCTACAAGACCAACCTCAAGGCGAACTTTCAGCTCCACTGCAAGACCGACAAGCATCTCCAGCGTCTGCAGCACGTCAACCACGTGAAGGAGGGCGGCCCGAGGAACGAGTGGAAGCTCAAGTATCTCGCCTCGCCCACCAGCGCGGCGCAGTTGCGCTGCCACGCCTGCGACTATTACACCAACAGCGCTCACAAGCTCGCCCTGCACGCGGCCTCGCCGAGGCACGAGGCCGCCGCCCTGCTCCTGCGCCACCTCCTCGAGGCGAGCTCCAACGTGCCCTCGCTCGGCAAGCTCTATCACTGTGCCCTCTGCGGCTTCAGCGCCAGGCACAGGCTGCCGCTCCTGCAGCACGTCAGGTCGCTCAGGCACCTCCAGATGGAGCAGCTGCATCAGCTTCACCGGAGGAGCGGCATCCAGGGCAACGAGACGCCCCACACGGACATCGGCGACGTGTTCCAAGTGGTTACCGACCCCGACGCGCCGCCGGCGCAACAGCAGAGCCCCGCCACGCCGACTACGCCCAACGCCGCCAGTGCCAACAACGGTGAGTCCGGAGAGGCGAGCCTCGACCGACGATCGACGTCGACGCTTTTGCTCTCTTCCTAAGCTCGCTAATCCTGGTCCTCTCGACCCCGATTCGCCCACCCTATCTCGATGCGCCCTCCTCGAACGCGTCGCGCCTTCTTGCCACTTTTCCGATTAACTTCCAAAGTCCGGTGGGGTGCTCGCGATCGGGCGAGATACGAGACGAATCGTTCCGGAAGCTCGCCTGCCACTCGACGTACTCGTACCGCGCGTCGACAAAGGTACGACGGCGAGCAGGTACTTCCTCGTCGAACGTTTCCAGGAACCGAGCGAATCCCAAGTTAAAAGGGGGTCGAGTAAAGCGCCGCGCCACCCCGAGGGACACGCACCGTGCCCTTAATGAATTCAATGCTTTCATCGATTATCGCGTAATTAGCGGGCAACGACGGCAATTTCGCATGGCATATGGCCCTGGCGTGTGCCTTGCCGCGCACAATGCGGGGCGTTATTACATCGGCGGGCTGTACTTACATAAATATACGAGGAGAAACCAACAGCACGCGTTGCCCCGCGCGTTGCACGTCGCAACTGACGCTCTCCGATGTAAATGCGGTTTCGGACAATACCGGACCGCGCGGATAGGCGGCGCATCCCCCTTCCCACCCCCGGCCGCCTTGGCCTCTCTCTCTCTCTCTCTCTCTCTCTCTCTCTCTCTCTCTCTCTCTCTCTCTCGTCTTTTCCTTTCGGCGGGATCGGCCATCGATAATTCGGCATTACCGATCTGTAATTTTGACCTTCATTGTTGTCGAGAACAAACGCGCATCTGCGGTACCTGCGGGTTGACCGTCTTTTTTTTTAATAACCTTCCACGCGGCCAACTTTCTCCCGCCGAACGTACCGGCACGAGAGTGACTCTGCGCAAACTGCGAATCTCCCTTCAAAGGTAAACCTATACGTGAATCCCATTACGTCGACCTCTCGCTCGCGCCCCTTTGCGGCTCATTTACGCGCGTAGCTTAACGTCGCCATCCTTTTTCTTTTTTTGACTCGCGCGGTTTGCCCCCGAATCGGGCGTTCAATCGCAGGAAACCCATTGCGCACTTTTGCAGAACGACGAGAGGAGGGCAGCGATTGCGGAAGCGAGGTCAAGCAAGAGCCGGATAACGATCAAGAGAACGAACACGAGCCGGAAAACGATCACGAGGAGGTGACGTGCCCGTATTGCACTTATCAGCCAACGTCGAGGGAGGAACTGAAGCAGCACTTGCAAATAGCCCACGTCCAAGACTCCGAAGAGAAGAGCGATGCGGTGAAGGAGGAACCGAGCCCGGAATTGCTCTGCCCCTTGTGCCAGGACGGCTTCAAGGAACGTTCCGCCTTGGAGAAGCACGTGATGCAAATTCACTCGGTGAACGCGGACGGCCTGCAGAGGCTTCTCCTGCTCGTCGATCAGAGCCACTGGCTGAACAACAATCCGAGAAACGCCTCGACGCCGGCCGTCACGACGCCCACGTCGCCCACCACGACGACGAAGGCGCACCACGAGGAGGACATGAGCGAGCGGAGTACCAACGAGGAGGTGGAGGAGCTCACCAGGTGTACCGTGTGCGGCCGGGTCTGCCGATCCCTGGAGGAGCTCCAGCAGCACCACAGGGAGGCTCACCCGGCCACGACGCCCACCTTGGCCGTGAGCGAGAAGCACGTCTACAAGTACAGGTGCGGACAGTGCAGTTTGGCGTTCAAGACCTTGGAGAAGCTGCAGCAGCACTCGCAGTACCATGCCATCAGGGACGCGACGAAGTGCGCCCTGTGCGCACGCTCCTTCCGATCGGTGCAGGCGCTCCAGAGACATCTGGAATCAGCCCACGCCGATATCCACGAGGACGAGCTGGCCCAGTACAAGCAGAGCCTGCTCCACGCTCACCCGCTGCTTCAGGCTCTGACCGAGGAGGCCCTCAGGCGACAGGGTGGCCTGATGAGCGAGCAGAGCGTGGAGGACGAGACCAGCAGGGCCGACGAGGAGGAGAGCGACGCCAGCGACTCCTCGCCTCTGCACAAGGAGCAGCGCCTCCTCGAGGATTATCTCAACAGCCAGCCGGTGGCGGAGGATTCCTATCACGATCCGGGAAGAAAGTTCAAGTGCCATCGCTGCAAGGTCGCCTTCACGCGCCAAAGTTATCTCACCGGGCACAACAAGACCCTGCTGCACCGCAAGGGGGAGAAGATGTCCTACCCGATGGAGAAGTACCTGGACCCGAACAGGCCCTACAAGTGCGACGTCTGCAAGGAGAGCTTCACCCAGAAGAACATACTGCTCGTCCACTACAACAGCGTGAGCCACCTGCACAAGTTGAAGCGAGCTATGCAAGAGCAGGGCAACAACAACACCCTCATCTCCGTCGTCCCGCCCGCCAGCCCGACCGAGTCGCCCGACTCGCAGCAGGACCAGGACAAGAAGCCTTACAAGTGCAACATCTGCAAGGTCGCCTACTCCCAGGGCAGCACCCTGGACATCCACATGAGGAGCGTGCTGCACCAGACGCGAGCGAGCAAGCTGCCGGACCTGGCGGCCAGCGGTCAGCTGGATCTGGGCCGGCCCCTGATCGAGCAGCCGCCACCCACCAGCCCCAACAGTCCTCCCGTTAGCGCCAACCCCGGTAATCCTGGCTCCATGCTCTCGTGTCCGCGCTGCAGCGCCCTCTTCGTCAATCAGGAGCAACTGGCGACTCATCAACAGCTTTACTGCATCTTCAGCAATCCGCTGGCCTTGTTCCAACAGCTGGCCGCCTCGCAGCAACTCGCCTCGTCCGCACCGGCGAAAACGCCGCCGCCCTCGTCGACCACCCCGGGCCCCCAGCAGCACCTGCAGCAGGCCGCGCAGCACGGCTCCCAGACCACCCAGGACATCCTCTCTCAGCCGAGGCACAAGACCTCGCAGATGTACAAGCACCTGCTGGAGAGCTTCGGCTTCGACCTCGTGATGCAGTTCAACGAGAATCACCAGCGTCGGCAGCGAAAGGAGGAGGAGGCGGCCGCGGCTCTGCAGGCCCAGCAGGAGCAGCAGAAGCAGGAGCAGCAGAAGCAGGCGCTGGCCGCGCAGGCGGCGCGGGAGAGGGAGGAGGAGGTCGAGGAGCACACCGACGACGACGTGATACCCGAACTGACGCGCAGCACGTGCCAGCACTGCAACAAGGAGTTCAGCAGCGTGTGGGTGCTCAAGGCGCACTGCGAGGAGGTCCACAGGGACCTCGTGCCGCGGGAATTCCTGGAGAAGTACGCGCAGCAGTTCAAGTGCGAGTACGAGAAGAAGAGCGTCGTGGTGACGGCGGCGACCTCCTCCTCGACCACCACCGCGCCCAGGAGCTCGACGCCGGCCTCCGGGCAGCCCCAGGATCTGAGCTCGGAGAAGGATCAGCGGGAGAAGGAGAAGGAGGAGGCGCTCGAGAGCAAGGAGCGGGTAAGCAGGACGCCGGAAGCTACGTCCACCACCCCGGCGACGACGCCCGCCCTCAGCAACACGCCCGTCTCCAGCACCGATTCCGCCACGCCGACCGTCATGCCGACCAACTCCCAGCACCACATTCAACAGCAGCAACCGCAACATCACCAGCAGCAGCAGCAGCAGCAGCAACAGCAGCAGCAGCAGCAGCAGCAACAACAGCAGCAGCAACAGCAACACGCGCAGATGACGCTGGCTCAGCAAATGTCGGAGATGCAGGCCGCGCTGAACGCCATGGCCGCTTCGCAATTGCAGCAACAGCTGCAGCAGTATCCCGGCCTGATGATGGGCATGATGGGCCTGCCGTTGGGTCTCAACGTGCCCGCTCTGGCCGCCATGAATCTCCAACCACCGCTCGTCCCCATGATGCTGCCACCGCCGCCCTACGATGGCGCGGCCACCGCCTATCCCCCTATAAACGCTCAGGCGGATCTTCTCGCCAAACAGCACCTTGCCCTGCAGCAGCAGCAAGCAGCGGCGGTGAGTGGTTTTACGCTATTTACGCTTCTTCCTCCTCGCGCGGCTTACTTTCGCGCTCTCGTAGAACGTGGCGATTCGATCTACGATTCGTCTTTGTCAAATTCAAATTCGGACTTTTTTGCTCGGAAGGAAAACTATTCGCCCGACTTAACTCTCACGATCGCGTATACGTACGGAACGGAATCGGACAAATTACGGTCAGTATCGCGCAATATTCTTCCGACGAGGCAGCGATGGTTTCGATCGTAGCGAAGACTCGCGGATGGTCGTCGAAATAAAATTTAGTTTCGCGTACGCACGAGACTCGATAAAGCATGGAACGCAACCTTTCCGTCTTGCAGGCAAATGCAGCCGCATCGCAGAAAAGAGCTCGTACGCGTATTACGGACGAGCAGCTAAAGATACTACGAGCGCATTTCGATATTAATAATTCTCCGGGCGAGGAGCAAATCCTCGACATGGCCGCCCAAAGCGGATTGCCGCCCAAGGTCATAAAGCATTGGTTCAGAAACACTCTCTTCAAAGAGCGCCAGCGCAACAAAGATAGCCCGTACAACTTTAACAATCCACCGAGCACCACCCTGAATCTCGAAGAGTACGAGAAGACCGGGGAGGCGAAGGTCACCCCCTTGAATTCCAGCGTGTCCGGCAGCAGTTCCTCGGACGACAAGAGCCCCAACAAGCAGGCTTCGCCGCCGCCAGTGGCGCCCAACGTCGGCGCCGCTCAGGCCAGCGAGATAAAGCAGGAGGCTCTGGAGCAACCCTCGTGCCATCAGCCGCAGCCGCCGCAGCAGCAGCAACAGTCGCAGCAGCAGCAGCAGCAGCAGCAGTCTCATAATCAGGAGGAGCAGCAACACCACTCGCCGGGTAGCTCCGGCGGTCAGCAATCGCGGCCGCACTCGCCGGCCCTCAGCATGAGCTCGGTCTTTTCGGGGATACACCACGACATGTCGTCGCACGCCCCTTCCACCGCCAACGCGCCCAGCACCCCGATGCTGCCGCCCAAGCTGGCCCCCCAGAACTTCGCCAGCCCCACGCCGGGCGCCGGCGGTGGCGTCGTGCCGGGCGCGATGGCCGCGATGGCGCTGACGCCCCAGAGGTCGCTCAGTCCGGGCCGCGGGCCCACGGATTACTCCTTCGGCGCCAACAGCAACGGCAGCAACTCCTCGGGCGGCAGCTCCGGCAAGCGGGCCAATCGGACCCGCTTCACCGACTACCAGATAAAGGTCCTCCAGGAGTTCTTCGAGAACAACGCCTACCCCAAGGACGACGACCTGGAGTACCTGAGCAAGCTGCTCGGCCTGAGCCCGCGCGTCATCGTGGTGTGGTTTCAGAACGCCAGGCAGAAGGCCAGGAAGGTGTACGAGAACCAGCCGGCCGCCGAGCCGGTGACGCCCGGCGGCCGGGAGGGCGACGACGGCTCGGGCCGCTTCCAGAGGACGCCCGGTCTGAACTACCAGTGCAAGAAGTGCTTGCTGGTGTTCCAGAGATACTACGAGCTGATTCGCCATCAGAAGACGCACTGCTTCAAGGAGGAGGACGCCAAGAGGAGCGCCCAGGCGCAGGCGGCCGCGGCGCAGGTGGCCGCGGTCCTCAGCTCCGAGGACAGCAACAGCAGCTCCACGACCACGACGACCAACGCGCTCCCCAATAATCCGCCGAACGCGCCTGCCCTGGCGGAGCAGCTGCAACAGCCGCTCAGCACCTCGACTCCGCCCCACCATCAGCAACAGACGCTGCCCCAGAGCCATCAGCAGAGCCAGCAACAGTCCCAGCAGCAGCAGCAACAGCAGCAGCAGCAGCAGCAGCAGCAGCAGCAGCAACAACAGTCGCAGGCAGAGTCGAAGGAGGGCAGCTTTCAGTGCGACAAGTGTAACCTCATGTTCGGCCGATTCGAGCTCTGGCGCGAGCATCAGCTAGTACATATCATGAACCCGTCCCTCTTTCCACCCGCCTACCCGCCGGACTCGCCCTTCGGCATCCTCCAGCAGCAAGCTCTGAACGCCACCTCCGGGGTCGTCGCGGAGGCCCCGCACCCTCTGATCGCCATGATGCAGGACAGGAAGAGAAAGTACGAGGATTTCGAGGAAAACACGCAGGGCGACGGTCGAGCCAACTCGGAGCACAGCGAGCAGCCCAAGGACAAGCGGCTGAGAACGACGATACTGCCGGAGCAGCTGGATTATCTGTACCAAAAGTACCAGGTCGAGTCGAATCCCTCGAGGAAGATGCTGGAGACGATCGCCCGCGAGGTCGGCCTGAAGAAGCGCGTCGTTCAAGTCTGGTTCCAAAACACCCGCGCCCGGGAGCGCAAGGGCCAATTCCGGGCTCACAGCCAGGTGATCAACAAGCGCTGCCCCTTCTGCCCGGCCCTCTTCAAGGTCAAGTCCGCCCTGGAGTCGCACCTGAGCAGCAAGCACGCCGACCAGGTCGCCCGCGGCGAGGTCAACATCGACAACATACCCGACGAGGAGCTCTCGATGGAGTCGGCGCCCTCGAATCCCAGCACGCCCAACATGATGCCGCCGCTCTTTCCCCCCTTCAACACCGACATGGAGGCCTCCCTGAAGAAGTACTACGAGGAGTCCATGAAGCGCTACATCAGCGAGCTGCAGGCCCACGCGAGCAACGGCAAGCAAGAAGCGACGAATCACCAGAGCGCCGGCGCGAACGCCGGGGAATCGCCGCTGGACCTGAGCAAACCCGTCGACCTGAGCCGGCCCGTCAAGCTCAGCCTGGGCGGCCTGAGCAATCTCCTCGAGGAGCAGCACGCCGGGCACTTCCGCGGCGGCAGCGACTGCGGCCCCCTGACCGATCTCTCCGAGCGGAGCATCTGCGACGACGACAGCATGAGCGAGACCACCGAGTTCCTCGACGACGAGAGCGGCCCGGCGAGTCCGGCCTCGAGCACCCAGAGCTCCAGGCAGGGGCCCGCCTCGAGCGGGGCCGCGAGCGCCGGCGCCGTGCCCGCGGTGGCCGGAGTGGGGGCGGGCCCAGGCCCCGGGGCCGGAGGTGGCGCCGGCGGCGGCGGCGGCGGCGGCGGCGGCTCCGGACAGTCGGCCGGCAAGCGATACCGAACGCAGATGTCCGCCACCCAGGTGAAGGTGATGAAGTCGCTCTTCTCGGATTACAAGACGCCGACGATGGCCGAGTGCGAGATGCTCGGCCGGGAGATCGGCCTGCCGAAGCGCGTCGTCCAGGTGAGCATCGTGGCCAGTCGCGCGAGCCCCGCGCCCAGCTCGTAGCGCCCGAGCCCAAGGCCCCTTCCCGGCCCCTTCCCGGCCCGCTTTCCGGACCTCTTTCCGGACCTCTTTCCGGACCGCTTTCCGCGCGCGCCCGTTCAGGTCTAATGGGGACGAGTTGCAGGTCTGGTTCCAGAACGCGCGCGCCAAGGAGAAGAAGGCCAGGCTGGCGGCCGGCCTGCCCGCCGAGGGCTCAGCCGTGCAGCCCCACCGCGGACCCACCGGGCCCGACGAGTGCAGGCTCTGCTCGGTCCGCTACTCGGCCAAGTCGCCGCTGCAGGAGCACGTCTTCTCGCGGCGGCACATCGAGTCGGTGCGCGTGGCCGTCGAGGAGGGCACCCTCGTGCCGCCCACGCCGGGAGCGCCCATCCTCCCCGCCGGGACCACGGCCGCTTCCGCCCTCGGCAATTCCTCCCTCCTCGGCTCCACCGCTCAGCAGGCCGGCCAGCAGCACCAGCACCAGCAGCAGCAGCAGCAGCAGCAGCAGCAACAGCAGCAGCAGCAGCAGCAGCAGTCGGACGAAAACATGATGTACGGATCCTTGTTCCTCCATCCCACGGCCATGTTCCAGCCACAGCAGCAGCAGCACCCGGGCGCCGCTGCGGCCAGCACGGCTACCACCACGGCCGGTGAGTGTCTGGCTGACCTCTTAGACTCCTAAGCGATTGTGCGGCGCGCGCCCTTTCGACGTTCGATGCCCCCCCCCGCCCCCCGCCCCCCAACCCCCTCACCCTTCGAGCATCTCCGCGCTCGATCGCTCAACCAACCTTTCGTCCTTTCGATGCCGGTCGTACGGTCCCTCGATCGCGCGCGATCCTCTCGCTTCGCGCCCTCGAGTTGCCTTTCGCCTCGCACCGGCCAGCTTTCGCGGCCTTTGCTCGCGCCTTCCGTTGCGCGAGCCGCCCTTCGCTGCCGCTCCGCGGCGGCGAGCTCGAGTCGAAACCATCGACGAGAAGCCGCGGAGATCGACGCGCGTTTCGTTTCCCCCGCGAGGAGAAAGCCGCGACCGCGTCGCTCCTCGTGGACGCCCGCTAAATACGGCCGGGCTTCCTCTCGGCCGTCGAAGGATCTCCCTCCGACTTCTCGCTTAACGAGGCGGACAAAGGCGCGTTAGTACTCGCGATCGTTATTTAAGTAGCTTTACGGAAACCCCTTGGCAGTGCCTCGAGCGCCACTGTCTCCACGATGAATCGCGGTGGGCCGAGGAACGTCGAAGCGGCGCGCGCCACGTCGTTCCGTGTTGTGCACATGTCCTCTGTGTATCGCGTGTATACATGCACCTGTATAATTGGGCCCGTGTGATACCCTAGGGGGCCCGTCGACTACGATGTTTATATAGAAATCTCGAAATATCTTCATATATATATAGTGCGAATATAATATATCCAGAGCTAGGCAATACTGAAAGTTCCTATCAGATGACTATACTAGCGGTAAGGGGGAATGACAGGAAGAGAGAATGCGAAAAGGAGTGCGAGCGAAGAAGAGAGCGTGTATCGAATATTATTTTTTGAAGATTCGATCGCCGCGACCGAATGCGCGCCGGTTGCCGAGTTGCTGTACAGTCGAAGACTATATCGCAAATTACTGCGTCCATATTATTATATTTTATAATGGATCCTTAGCGCTACTCGTTTCGATCGATCGCCGCTCGAAAGCGTTTCGTTCGTCATAGTATAGCCTGAAAGAACGGATGATACATTGCCTTTTAATTTCCTGCGTAGCGTAGCGAGGTATCGCCCCGCGCCCGTACAGTACTCCCCCCCCCCCGCCCCTCTCCCCCGCGCACCCCTCGTTTCTCCTCGCTCTAAACGACGTCATCGACGTCAACGACGCCATCACTCGCGAAGCCATTCCAAGGCAGTGTCGTCGCGCGCGCCCGACTTCCTCATTGCACGTTGAACGTTCGTTGTAAATACTTTGCGAGCCCCTCGCTCCCATTCGGGGCCCGGGTGGGGCCCTCTCTCGACGCTGGTCCCGACTCTGGCCCCCTGCCCCCACCCTCGCCCCCACCCCCACTCCCGCCCTCGGCCCTCGACCGCCGACGCCGACGCCGACGCCGACGCCGCGAGAGGGTGCGCGAGAAAATCAACCTTCCTTCCTTCCTTGGTTATTCGATCGACCTCACGCCCTCGCGAAGCGCGACCTCCTATTCGCCATCGGGCCGACATCGATCATTATCACGGCCATCCCTCGATTAATTATTCTTTCGCGCGTTAGTTATTTATGAGTTCTCTTTGCGATGGTCGCACTCCCGGCCGCCAGGGCTGCCGAGCGGGGGTCCGTCCGGTGGTTCCGTCGGGCCCGAGGATCGGCAGGCTCCTCCACTTCCTCCCCTCCCACGCGATTATTTTATTACACGCCCGTATTGGCGGCCGGCGAGGGTGTGGCTCCGCTTCTCGCTTCTTTTTCCTCACCGATACGCGACACACCACTCGCACTCGCACTCGTGCTCATACACGAACATACGGACACGCGATGTTATGTATGTCGGTCCCCGCTACTCTTGTGTATATAGTTTATTATTATTATTATTATTATTATTATTATTATTATTATTATTATTAATTATTATTATTATTATTATTATTTTATATTATTAATATTATATTATTTTTCTTCCGTTCTAGTCTAAAATAAAGCTATACTATCGCAAGATTACTTTTTGTTTTACTTCTGATTTGGATTTTTCACCCGCTCCCAGCCGTCCCACGTCCCACGTCCCACGCCCCACGTCCCCACGTCCCCACGTCCCCAGCCACCGCGGTATAACGCCAATGGCCCAATGGTTCTCCCGATGCATATCTAGTTTCCTCGGGTAAATCGCACCGCTGGATATCGTGCTTGTACGTCTGTATTCGGAATCGAAGGGTACATAAAGGCGATCCGCGATGAAACGCGCAGTTTCAACGATAATTGCCTGCACGCGTGGAGCGTAAAGGCCGGCCGTTAATCGTCGAGGACGTTTTTTTTTTTTTTTTTTTGGTGCGTTAACGCTCGAGGATGAGGAGGCTTAACGGAACGACGGAGCGTAAGGCTCGCGCATCGCCTCTCGTTTGGCCCGTTTAACGTAAACCATTTGCGTGAACGCCGGCCATTAAAAGAAATTACGATGTACTTCCTTCGGCAGCGGTGTATTACGAGGTAATTAAGGCGAGTCCATTCCGTATCACGGAGCCCGGTAGACGATCGGGCGTTAAGATGCCGCTCCGCTCGACGTACATGGCATTGTCGCTACTAACCAACTCCATAACCCCCGACATCGAGCGAGATTGCCGTAGGTCAGGTTGGTAACTGCGAACCCGGGAGACCGACTCGCGTCCATCCGGCAAATTAAAAGCGACAGGGAAGCACCGAGGTGACGCGCTCGCTCGAGACTCGTACTCGATAACTAGCCGCGCGCCGTGGCGATGCGGGATAAGTATACCTCGTTTCTTCCAGCCGGTATGTCGCAAGAGATTACGGCCGAATAACTCAACCGTTTGAGCGAGTGTCGGGGAGAAAGGGAGAAATTAAAAGCGATCCCGATCGAGCGCCGACGCGCATCCAGAATCATCGATATTGCATCGATCCTCCTTTCCTCCGGTCCAAAATCGCACGCCACGCCCCTAGCTTCCTCGACCGTGGATCATCCCTCGTACACCCAAGAGACGCGAGTACGATACGATATAAACGCGCGCGCGCGCGACGTACGATGGCTTTGCCGCGGAAGGGCGGGTGGATAAATTCGACGGACAACCGCGTACGAGCAAACCATTTTATCCTACTCGTACCCCGCGAGTCGTCGTATCATCGAAATTCTGCGCGCAAGGCATCCAAAGGTAATGCGGAAGGTGGATAGGTCGACCGAAAATCCGAAAAGTATCGGTGATCGACGGGGCTCGCTCGCTTACCGCGGCATTGTCGAGAATTTTCTACGCGAGTTTCCAAGGTTTTGTCGATCGGCCGGCCGATAATTAGTCGCGCCAGGTTTTTCGAGGCGTTTCGGGCTCGACAATGCCGTCGACCTATACGCGAGGGCGCGAGGGCTGGAGGGCCGAGGGAGGATCGCGCGAACCATTGTACGCGCGGTCATGGTCGCTCTCGGCTCACCGTTCTCGGCCACCGACATCGAGCCGAAAAAATTCCCTAAACGACTCGATTGGCGCACTGAATGGGACAGACGCGTCGAGGGAAAGAGGAAACAAAGGGCTCGGATATTCGCTCGGAAAATTGATTCCTCGCCGAAGACGGCCCGTCGGCGCCTTTGAACTCGGCCTTATCCGATTTAATGCCCGCGAGATAGCAACGCGCGTGCTCGTGTCTACGCGCGATTCAGGGCGCTTCGCCGAATCCACTGCGACCAGGTTTCCCTTCGCGTACCTACATCCCTACCGAACAAGACCGGCGTGACACCTTCCGTCGAAGAAATGCCCGGCAAAAGTCGCTCATCGCTCGGACCGAATCGGCCGTCCACGAGTGAAATTCATCGCGCCAGATATTGCGCGCCTTATCTCACGATCCTTGAACTCGCTTTGCCTCGTATCGGGCATCCAATCGTTTACGACGAATCGAGCTTTGTGCACTTTTGTGCAAACGACGATGGACGATTCTCTTCGCGTATCGCACGCTCGTCGCTCCTAGAACTACGAACATCGAAAAGCCATCGTCGTCCTAAAGCATCCGCCGTCCCGTCGGAAGAGGCGCGCCCCGGAAAAAAAAAAAAAAAAAGAAAAAAAGATACGCGAGCCGCTCTCCTCGAAGACTCGGGGACTCCCCGTTTACGCGTTTCCAAACACGCGAGTCCTCGAGGTCGGCCCCGCGCGGCCGGAGGGGTGGCTGGCCGGGCGAAGAAAAGATCGGCATAAATTCCCGAGTCGCAACCCTTTCGCGATCCTCGCTTCCGCCTCGTGGCGGGCCACGCGTCGCCTTTGACGGAGGAAGGCGCGCGCGTACGCGTTATTTCGAAAACCTTATGCTAATGCGACCGGCGGGGTCGGCCGCGACACGAAATGCCGGTACGTTTTGTACGCTCGAGAAACGATTATATGCGCGATTCGTGAAATTATGCAAAATACACGGCATGGGCCGCAAGGAGGTCTCACTCAGTTGCGTGCGCCGAGGGTGTGCAAACGACGTGCACGGTAGGCACGTGGCTCTCGGCGGAGGGAATGCAAATGATAACTTCTCGGGGGTTGGACGGCGGAGTTCTCTTTGTTGGAGGACCTCGGCCCAGGAGGGAATTACGCGCGAGGAGAATGTATCGGGAGCTCGGACTGACGTGAGATTTCGGGGAGGACGGAGGCAGGGCGCGGCGCGTTGTAATTTTCCCGGGGAATTTTTTACTCGTATCCCGTGTCACTTCCAACTCAACTCGAAACGTGTACTCTCGATGCGCCGAGGAGACCGATTATGCCCTTTATTCCTCTTAAATACAGAGAACGCGACTCGTTCCTCCGTGTGCATTCGTCGAAACTAATTTCGGGCCACGAAACATATCCTTCGCCGTACTTTAACGGATCGACCTGTCCCGTTTTCGTAATGCTTATTACTTTAATCGCGCCGAGTTAATTTGCGGCGCACCTGTTAGACTCTCGCGGAACAAGGCAAAGATGGTACAGCGGATAGAGGCTCGGACTTTCGCCGGAGGCCGTTGGACATTACGATGATCCGAAGCTTCTTCCCGTCGAGATCTTTGGATGTCCAGGGAAAAGAGCGGAGTACCGCGGTGCTAAAAGGGCTCTCGACGAAAGAGACCAAGTTCCGGGAATAGCGCCAGAAATACGGGTACGAGGGAATCGTCGAGGATGGAGGCCGATCCTCGGTGGCAAAGACGGCGAATACGGAGCGTGCCTGGGGAGAGAGAAAATGTACCGTTGGCCCAACAAGCGAGAATAGCGGGCTTGACGCGATGCTTAACACGTCGAACGGCAGCTGCGCGTTCATCCGCCGTAGGGTAATTATCGATTCTCGAGCAGCGCGGCCGATCAAAGCCGCCGCGCGCGGGGCGAGGCGGGGCGAGGCGGGGCGAGGCGAGGCGAGGCGAGGCGAGGCGAGGCGAGACCGGTAAAGTCCAGAAAATCCGTCCAAGTCCCGAAAGCGAAACGAGTTCGCGTCTCGGTAGGAGGACCTTGGGGACGGCACCGGATAGGAATTAGCATGCCGCAGGAGCCTCCTTTTTTTCCTCGACGTCGGGAACCCTCGCGGCCTTCGTTTATTCGCCTTTAATCCCTTTGGAAGCGGCGCACGGGCGACTTTGAGGTGGCGGCAGCGGAGGACAGGACCTCGGTTCCCTCTCACCTCCCGTCTCTCCTCTCGCCCGCTCCTCCGCCACCTCCTCCCCTCGGCCTCAACCTCGGCCTTACCCTCGCCCCGGCCTTCTCCTCCCTCCGCCTTTCTCCGCCGTGTCCCGGCCCATATGTTAGCCGATCCACGCCGGAGCTATTAATTATATCGATCTATATAGGCTGCGTAGTTAGCCGCAGCAGCGAAAGCAGTACCGGGGAGCCGCAAACGCTTTATGGCCCTTCTCTCCCCCACCCCACCCCTACCCCTCCCGCCCCTTCCCTCCTCGGGGTGAGAAGCTAAAAAAACGCCGAGGTCTCGCGCATTGCACGGAAATACATAAAACCCGGCTAGCGGCATAAATCATTAGGGACCGCGCGGAGAAACTATTATGCGCGCCTCGCGCCTGGGGAGGCCGAGGGGGGACGGGGATGGGACGGGGGAGAGAGGCGAAAAAAATCGTGCTACGGGGGGCGAGAGTTCACCCCTGATGTATCCGACCGTTGGACCAAGTTTTCCACGTGCCGCGACGAACCGAATCGACGATCGGGGCGGGTTGCCAGGTATGCGCATTCCCTTCGCGAATACGCCTTTCGCCGGGGAACGACTCGCATCTTCCCCATTCGTACGCATCCTCTCCTCGTTCTTTCCGTAAACTTCATTAGGAGCAACGTTTTGCGAGTTCGGCATGGAGCGAAACGAGTCCCGTAGATCGTTCCGCGTAGTCGATTCACGAGTCGTATAAACTCTCCTTCCTCTCGTTGTATCGGACTTTGAAAGAAATTTGGAACCGCCTCGGAGCTCGCTAATGCGATTTCCGTCAGCACCGCGCCGATAATCGTCGCGCGATGCGCGTGGAAAAGATCCTCGTTATCCTCCACCGGAATGAAGCCGTTGGCGGCTTTCTCGTATTACGTCGATGCGGTAAATGAAGACGCTACCCCGGGAAAAACGACGGGCCGACGTAATGTCTTCTCGTTCGAGGCGCATCGAGGGCCGACACCGTCGTAAAATACCGATTAAACCTCATAGTCGGTCGCGAGAGGCTCGCCGGTAGCGTCGGGGCATTTCACTTTCTCTCCGCACGAGCATCAGAAGTCGGAATTCCTGCGAGGGTTTCTTTGGGCAGCGGGCCCGGAGTAGACGCGCCGCTTTGGAAAAGGCGCTGAGAGGAGCGCCGAGCGGAACGAGTCACGAGACCGTTCCTGAATAACCTAGTAAAAGTGGTGAACCAAGAGAGCGGATCCGAGACTCTTCCCTCCTCCGGTGTTTGTCGAAGGCGCTACTGGAATCCGGCAAAAAACTCACCGGTCGGCTACCGGCTACTCTAATGCTCGCATATAATGTGCCACGTTATTTCCAACGCCAACCGCGCCTGCCAGGCCGAGCTTCCTCCCGACACCCCGCCGACACATCCGGATCCTTTTTCGGCCAATACGCCCTCGATCGTCAACCGACTTCCCCCGATTTCCGACCACTTCGATGCTCGACATTGCTCTCGCTAAGTATCGCGAAGCCCGATGAGGTACGAGCGACTTTTGCCTCGATCGGTTTAGCGCGATCCACGCCGATTTTGACGCGCTAATCGTACGCCCTTTACGAACCCCTCGGCAAAGTACAAAAAACCCGATTTATCCTCCATCGCGATAAATTGGTTAAATTTGGATGTACGCGCGTTATCGTACGAGAGGCGAGGCTCGTACCTCAGAGGGTCATTAAACCGGCGCTCGTGGTCTCGCGTAGCTCGTACCGGTATACAAATAACAGTACGTACATCTTCGGCTTTAATCATGGGATTATTCAGGGCCGAGCGAGGAGGGGAGGGGGAAGGGTCGTGCGTTAGGAGAAAGGACTTCGGAAATTTCGTCGTGCAAGTCCCGCGATTTGTCATTCCCGCGCGGTGAGTTAGCGGTCCTCGTTGGAAATTTCACCGTAATTGCCCGTGGACGATGCCGAGGCGACCGAATTGTTACGAGCCGAGTACGCGAGAACGATGGTGCCATAAACTCGGTGGAGGTAACGCGGCGAGACAAGTTATGGCAATGATGCCGGGAGTTCCACGCATGACTCGGCAGGACGCTAGTACCCATGGGCCTTGGGGCGGCCGAAAAAGAGCGGTGCCGCTCGGTATCTCGACGCTCACCGGGTAGTCCCTATCGCAAAAAATCAATCGCTAATTATTAGAAACCATCTCGAACACCGAGGCACGGTGGGTGTTTCGTAACTTTGCCGATAGCGATACGAATCGCCCGGCGAGGCGAGCACTCGTGAAGAGGCATAATTATCGGGGGAAAAATTCTGAAATTCCGACGTTATGCGCTCCTGAAATACTCTTTCGCAACGACCAGAATCGATGCTCGAGGATCGAAGAACGATCGCATTACGCAATATGTTTACCGCGTTTACGAGCGGTGGATATAGATAACTCGTGCTCGGAGCATAAAGCTCCCGCGATGCGATCGCGGGTATCGCGGGGAGCAAATCCGGATCGAGTACGCGCCACCGGGCGTCGATACGAATCAAAAGAAGTCCTTTTACAAAAATTCCGCAAAACCTCTTTAAATTCGACGTTGGCCAGTCGTCGTTTCGAGGTGGCGTTCCGAAGGCAAAAGAGATGCCACGTCCATGATGGAAGTGGAAGCAGAGGCCAGGCGGGTAAAGAGGTGCGCGTAGCTGAGCGACGGGGGTGTCGGTCGGGGGTGTCGGTAGGCGGCACCGAGGCGAGCGCCGTAGCGCTGCGGAGTTGCGGCGGACGTCGGCGAGCCGCGGTGGCCGATGTTGTTGCCTGAATTATACTCTGATTATACCGCGAGCGCACAGCGGGTATGATTAAACATTAAAGAACGCCATTACGGCGGCAAGGTGGAAGGCGAGGAGCACGCGGCGACGACGGCGGAGGACGAGGGGAGGACGAGGGAAGGAACTGGCGACCGTAGGAAAAGCCACCGAGGCCCCGGGTGTCCGCGCTCGCTCGCGTCCTCCCGCGACTCCAGGATCAGCTCGCGATTCCTCGGCCGGTGCGCCCGCGCTGGTGCCCTCCCGCTCCCTCTCTCTCTCTCTCTCTCTCTGGGTCCTTCCCTCGAGCGACGCTCCTCGCCCGACCGGAAGGAGGAATGCCGAGAAGCGTAATTAGCTATTCGGTCGCGAGCAGAGCCTATTCGCTTTACCGCCTTCCACGGCAGCAGCGACGATGGGCGAACTCAGCTCGGGAGCTCGGGTGGCGCTCGATTGGCAGGGAGGCAGATCCTAACGAGATGGCTCGAGTCCGTAAGCGAGATAGGGGAGAGCTTCGCGTCGGGTCTCGCTCGACTTTCTTCCCAACGTCCGCGGGACGCGGCGAGTAGACTCGACGCGACACCTCTCCGCCCGGGGTCCCTCGAACTCTTGCCGCCCCGTCCCTCGATTTATTCGGAAGAGACTCGATGATATCCTCCGTATCCCGATAGAGACGCGATTTCGGTCGTTCGTAGAAATTTCCGTCGCGAATGAGATGGACTACGGTCGGGATGGTAATGGGAAATTTGGTGAGTGCGTGAGTTTACGGTCCGCCGACGGCCGTGGCGGTCTGGGGCGCGCGAGGGCCGAGGGGAAGCGTAGCTAAGAAGACGGTTGCCGAGCGCCGGTGAAATAATTTTACTATCATCATCCTGCGCCTCTCGGAGACCGTGAGACGTGACTACCATCGAACGGTTCGTCAAGTTTGCGTCGACCTCGGTTCCATCGTCGAGCAACGTAATCCACTTTAATGCGCATCCTTACCCCGATCTTTCTACCCTTCGCTCGCTGGCCATCGCAGAAATGCGATTTCCGAGTTATGACACGATGGAAGAAACGTCGAGTCGCCGCGTCCCATACGTGACGTTGGCACATAGTTGTTCGCCATTGCTCACAGCTGTGTACGCCGTAAATACGGTTAGTTACAGGCGGACTCGTACCGCGTGACCGAGCGACGAAAATTGCAAAATAGCCTCGCGGAGGATTCAACGACTGGTCGTTCGTGACCGAGGGTGGGGTCCGGAGCCAGAAAAGGACCGAGGCGGAAAGGGATTTATAATACGATAACCTACGGCGGGTAGGAGGACGCTTAACGGATCGGATTTACGTAATACAGGGTGTTGCGTTAATCCGACGTTAAAGTTCGAACGTTTCCGGTTAACTGGAACGTTAGAAAAATAGTGTTTCCAAAAAACGGTCGTAGTCAAATATCGGAGAACGTACCGGGCGATGATCGACGAGCCGTTAAATCGATGAGGAAAAATTGTACGATTTGCATTCCTATTCGAGAAATTATTCCAGACTATATCGTTACGTATGGCGATAGAAATCTATTTTAAGAGCTTAAAACGGAGTTTTATTATCGTACGTCTCGATATAACCAGCGTTTGCCTCCATTGTTATCGATTCGTACGAAGCTTAGATGCTCGATTAATGCGTTTATTCGCACGGGCAACCTATCGACGAAGCAGGGCACTTCCCGAGCAAAAATTTAGGAAGGGCGACTACGATGGCCATGCCGTACGCGAGAAAAACTGCGTGGAAATGTGTGCCGTCATTTTCGTAAATTGCGCCAAGCTCGTAAACGAGTCACCAAATTTGAGGTGGTTTCCCGTTGTCGGTCTTCTGGACACGACGAGGAAGGTAACGATCCGCAATGCTGTCGTCCTAACTCGCTTATAATAACTCCACCGACCAAGTAATAAGGATCCGCCCTTATTGTTTCTACCGCAGATTGCGCGCCTGCCTCGCTCGTCCGCAATTATTAGAATAATTCAGCAGAGACCGTTACCGTGGGCGGTCCCGGTGCGAATTTCGACCCCTAAATTCTCAGTCGTTTCTTCCCTACCGGTAGCTTCCACTCAAAACTCTTCGAGAAAACTCGTCCCTATCGTCATTATCCAATTTTACGATCCAACCGTGCTTTCAAAGCGCACTTTGCTTTGGTCCAATGCCATATGTGTACCCATGTATTCTTCGTAACCAAGAAGGACACCGACCGACAATTAGGAGGATAAATGTCGTTATGCGGTGTTAATTCCTTGACCTTCTACGCGTTCGTTCAAAAACGATCGTCCGCTGTGGGCGTCTGAGCGGCAAGGTCGATCGTTGAAGTTACGCCGTTTGGTCGAACGCAGGTCGATCGGGACGATAAGACGAATAAAGTCGGCGGCGATCCCTTTTTGGCTGTAAAAGGGGGACTTTTTCGGGTATAAGTCACGGCTCTGGTAGAAGAAAGGAATTAAAGATGGCCGTGATTGCCGTTGGATCGCGGCCAGGAACGTCCAGCGTAACTAAGTTTTTCAAGCTTCTCGCCATCGATGAAAGATTTGGGGGAGGAAGGAAAAAGGAGCGTCGCGTATTAGGAATTCATATCTCGAGCGGGGTGGGATGGCTGGTAGGAACTTCTCAAGTGTGATCGATACCGGTTCATTCTTACCCTCAGCGATACTCAACTTCCGTTCGAAAAACGCGTTTCCACTTTCGGTCGAATTTTACGAAACATTTTTTGACGCTGTACGAGCAAAACTCGGACGCGCCAAGTTCCAAGTTCACGATTACGTACGGATTGAAAAAAAAAAAAAAAAAACATTGAAAAATAGGATTGCATCTTCCGCGGAAGGACGATGCCAGAAGACGTGACGCGGTACGGCACCGATCGTTCCTTATTCGATTCGAATTTCGATCGCGGATCGTCCTTTTCTCGCTCGTCTTCCTATTTTAAAAGATCGATAATGCCAGCACCTGCGCATCGGTAAAATTACATGAGAACCACCATCTGGATATTTCTCGCGTAATTTCAGATCTTCCGCGCTTCTTGGCAAACCAGCCGCCTTCTACTCGGTAGTCGTGGATGGGATACGCGGAGGTTGGAATTGAAAGGGTAGGGGGTTGCAGACATACATTAATAACCAAAAGATACCTATCTCGCGTATACCACCCTCGGGATAAAGATATACGTTCCGTATATAAATGCGTACCTAACGTATACAAGCTTGGGTGCAGCTTGTTAGGAAGAAACGAGAAAACTCTCGTGGCAATCCTTTACGGTTATTTTCGAAGTACCCTTCGAGACTCTTACGTCGAGTCGAGCTCTAAGGAAAATTGGAATCCGTAATAAAATTCGCATGAAAAGCTGGCTTCGCCACAAATTTTTTAACGAGCACTTCTTTGCATTTCCAAACTTTTTAGCGAGCGCATTATTCCCACATCGTATCGCTGCCCGTCATTCGCGGCCTCTCTCTCCAATTTTCTCGATATCAACCGCTAAGGTCATGTCGTTTAGGACCTATCGCGCAAGGTGGGTTTTACCGCACGATGATTTTGCATGCACATCGCGTAGCAACGCGATGCTGTATTACACGTATCGCGCGAAAACATCCAGAAATTATGGGCAAAGGTGCTTTTATAGTCGTTTGAGTTCTGCAGTCTTACCTGTCTCCTAGGTAAGTGCGCGGGGCATAACTGGAGCGTTCAAAGAGCAATTTGCGGAAACGTTGAGCCGAGTCCAATTCCCCACGCCCAGCGGATCTCTCCTTCTCTCCCTCCGCCTACCGCGAGATCAACGCGGTCCGCAATCAACCTGCTCGTAAATGCTCGCCATCCAAATAATTATCTCGCATATATTACGCCAATCGGATATCGCCAAAGATGGATTTCCGCGATGGGAGATTCCTCCCAGGGCGCCTCCGACGCTTGGCCCTGCCTTCGATCCGAGACGCTCTTGTTCGTAACCTTACGACTTATCGCCGATCGCGCGATTACCTCATTTCAAACCGTTTCAATACTACGAATCCAATAGCATCGTATACCGCGCGGACGCATCGATACGCTAAAGCGTTTGACACGAGCGAACGTGCGAAAATTGGAATATATAGGGGGTAAGAGCGTGGCCTTTACGCTGGACCGCCGATAGAGGAAAAGAGAGAGAAAGAGAGAGAGAGAGAGAGAGAGAGAGAGAGAGGCGTAGTACGTAAGCAGACGTTTTCGAGGAGGCTAAAAAGAAGACATTATCGAGCGGTTTACGGCGCACAAAGGACCATCCCGATCCCGATGGCTAGTCCAGTGAGAGATCGGGGGCGGAAAGGGTTATTACGTACAGACTTTCTCTCTTCCTCCCTCCGACGGTCCCTCGTTCTTTCTCTCGTTATTTCCACTCCTCCTCGTTTCTTTCTCTCTCCGGCGCGGACAGAGGGCCAGTCCGCGCCTGTAATCTCGGTAATGCCTACCGTAAGGGACACGGTAGGCACCGGTAACTCGCGGGATGTGTGCGCGCCGCGGCCTCCGTGCTCCATGCTTTATAGCTCGTACACATCGAATCCTGGGCAGTTAAGGTATCGCGGCCTGAATAGCCAATAAGATTCCGCGGGGCACGCGAGAATCGAGCAAACCACCGTGTGAATTCGAAAATGGAACGCGACGAGCTTGGCGAGATATCCGATAGCTCGGAGGTGCCCCTTAGCGGTTGCCAGCCCCGACAGCGCTCGAGATGCCGATGACGCCTCCGCGGGAGACGTATCGCCCTGGATTTTACCCCCGTCCCGCCATACCCACCCCCTTATCCATATGGAACGCCCCGCGTCTTTGCCGATGCTCGCCCGTTAGGAGAACCCTGAGCTCCCGATGCACGCCGGGGACTACTCGCACATGCGTGAAAACCCGGCAATCCTTGAAATCCTCGTAGCAAAAGGGCTCTTCGCGCCGACGATGATCGACGAGGCTCCTCGAGACGGAGGGCCCTCGAGGAGACGTTTATATTTCCCTAATACGCCTATTTAACATTGTGCGCCGCGTGTCTCCGCGGAGGAGTGAACGAGAACGAGACCAGGGACGTTGGGTCGTAAAATCGGCGATCCGTTCGAGACGCCTTCTTCGCGGAAGGCGCGAGGTTACACACCGAAAAGTACGTATTTCAAAATCGCCGTGCACACAGCGCCCCAATCGGAGCGATCGCGTCGAAATATTTCGAGACGCTCTTAGATCCTCGCCAAGTACGGCCCTGATCGCATACCTAATTGCCATAATCGTGCAAATGCTGACGTTGAACGGTGGCTCATAAGTGCCGGACTACAATTATTCCTCCGCATACTACGTACCGGGCGAATTACCCGTAATTATGCGTTTCTTGCCACTGCGGCGTCGAGTGATAAATGGCAAAGTAACAGGAAGATACGATTCCGTTTCTCCTAGATCGCCTTCGAGCGATATCTCCATAAATTTCCCAGCGTGCTCGCCGAAACGCCCGTCGAAGCATCGGGCGTTGCTCGCGCGAGGAAAGTCCGCTCGCGAGAATCGCGAATGGGAGTCTGCGGGAAGGGGGAAGAGGGGTTTGGGGGGAGGCCAAACTCGAGGCTCGAGGACCAAACTTGGATTTTGATGGAAGGCACTGGGGGTGGGGTGGGATGGGGGGGGGGGGGCAGGAGGAAGGGGGCAGCCGAAGAAAAACGCTCCTCGGCCCGGCTCACCGTGGGTTTTTTCTCGCGCGGGCTCAAGTCTAACAAGGGAAAAAGATTTGGGGGGATTTCGGACAAGCAGCGGTCTATCGACGACATTATACGGCGGTCCAAAAAAAGCAGCCGGCCACGTCCGCCGGCGGGAGAGGGCCGAGAGAGGTCCGAGAGAGGGCCGAGGGAGGGCCGAGCCGGTCGGAGGGGCTCGAACCTCCTGGCAGGATCAAAAAGAGGACGCGATTGCTAATAATATCGGTGGAAGCCCAGGAATCCGTAAAGAGGCGCTCGTCTCCGTGGCGAGCCGCCCGTAAATCTGCCGGCGTCAACGGCAGAATACTCGGGGCTTCTGCAACTTTGACCATCCGTCCGCTTCGTCCGGCCGCCCCTTCGCTCGGCCTCTTCGAATGCTCGCCGATACTTTCCACCGAGTGCCTCGCGCTTCGAAAATGGTCTCGACGCCCGAATGGCTCGTATCCGAAGGTTGCCCCTACGATACGTCCTCGCATCCCACGGATACTTTCTCGATCCCACGGATATTCGCGAAGGAGAGGCAGCTTTGCGCTCTGATATCGTGGAAAAGCCGCGGCCCTGCGCCGGTTCACCCTCGATTCTCTCGGCTTTTCGAGCTTCACCGATCCGGTTCACTCCTCCCCGCGGCGTGCCAAGGCGGCAAGCTTCGGCGGGGAAGGAGAGGGAGTGCGCGGTGCGTATTCGGGGGCAAAGCTCGGGGTGCATCGCGGTCGAGGGAAGCGGCGAGCGAGAGCGCCGGGCGCGTAGCTCCTCTTCCGATGGCCTTTGGAGCGCGTAGACTCCTCGCGCTCGGGGCGGAATTTGGCGCGCGCGAAAAATCCAAGACGGGAATGGAGAGAAGGGGCATCGGCTACGCCCCTGGAAAGAGGTGGTCGCCATCCGCGGTAGGAAGGAAGCGCAAATACTGGGATTGGTTCTCGCGTACGCGAGACAGAGGTTCGACTCTCGGTACGCGGAGAGTGCCCACGATCGGGCTCCTTCTCCACCTCCGTCCACCTCCACCGCGCCGCTTCCTCGTCCTCCTTCCACACGCCTGGTGGGGACAGATTCCCTCTTGACGCGCCGCGAACCACGCTGCTCTATACATTTCTGTCCACTTACCGCCGCGTTTCCTTGCCCGTGCCCGGCCAAGGACTCCGACGACGATGGGGGGAAAACCACGAGCCCCGGTAGGCCTACGGGAGAACCCCTTTCGGCGCGATATCCGTCTCGCGCGATTAAAACGTCTCGTACCGCCAGGATAAATGGCGTTTTCTCGCTCTTTATAGCCCGCCAGTCATCCTCCTTAGGATCCTGGGGAGGGAACGCCGAGGGGCGGGGGGCGGGGGCGGCCGCGACGCGATCTTTCGGCGGTAGGACATTCGTCCTCCCGATCGACGAGTATCTCAGCCGAACGATCGACGCGCGAACTTGGAGGGACCGAGCTAAATTCCGAAAAGAACTTTCCACGTTCGAGTCCGATGATCGGCCCTATCGGCACGAGACTTTTGAAAGGCAAGTGGGGCGGGTAAAGGAGCGCGGCCTGTTAGAGACGCGACGTGGTGTCGTCGACGTCTAGAGAGGAAATCGATTAGTCCGCATAGTATTCGCCGACGACCGACGGTCGATGCATTATCGATGCAATGCGGACCCTCATACACATACATGAAGAGAAAATGGCGACTCGTGGAGTACCGCGAAGGTGTCGATAGGATCTCTCTCTCTCTCTCTCTCTCTTTCTCTCTCCCTCTCCCCCCCCCCCTCTCTCTCTCCCCCTCACGGCCCGCTTCGACGCTCCGCAGTGCTGACGGCTCTAAGCGCGCCAGCGGTATCCAAGGTAATATATTGATAGGACGCCGCCGATATTGCTTTCGCATATTTATGCCGGAGCCCGTGGGAATCGTCTTGTAGGATAAAGGGAACGTTATCTACTTCCTAGAATTGTAGGCCCTGCCGTGGCCTATTCGAGTCATTCCGAGAATTCTTACGGACACTTCAATTATCGGCGTGTCGGTACGTCTGGATCAGAAATCCTAATCGTACGTCCACTCGAATCGCGCCACCCTATCCGCGACGTGTCCCCGATTTACGGGCCATGCCCGACGAGTAGCTACGCGCGCCTTCTCCTTTGTCGCCAAAGTTTTTAGCCGCTTTGGCGCTATACGCGGACGCCTCGATAAATTATGCGAGCCCTCGATGAAATCCGGGATACTCGGGTACATGCATCTTTTGGAAAGCGTTATTCGAGGCGACGAGGCTGATGCAACGATCGTCGAAGGGAGGCCATCGTAAAGGTTTTCTCTGCCTCGTCACGGCCATTTGACACGACGATCGTGGCGCTTTGCCCCGAGCTCCCTCTCTCGCTCCCCCTCCTCCCCCTCTCTTTGTCCGCAAGGATAGAGCACTTAATAAATCGGATGAAAATTTGTGCGAGCGTCGAAGAGCGGCGGTAGGGGGAGCACGGAGGATAGAGAGTGGAGAAGAGAGTGCGGCATTGTTCCCGATATTGTAAGGATTTCTGGATGCCGTAGCGACTCGCAAGCTAGGCGACGCACACCTGGCTGGGTGGCATTGCCGGCTCGGGGGCTGGTACCGTTCTCGTGGAAGGTACATAATGTACCCGAGTCCTGGTCTTTCGAGAGGGCTCCTCGCACACCCCCGACGACGGAAGCGCGGATGACAAAGCGTTTTCTCACCCGACACGGGACAAAAAGAGCCCGACACTCGAGATTACCTGGTCTCGGAAGAAGGGAGCCGGGAAGGGGGAGGTATTAGGAAATCTCGTGTTCCAGCGCGTCTCGTTCACGAGGCAGGCCGGTGTGAGAATCGCGGCGAACCCATTTTGGCGATGGAAAACGTCCGCCCAATCCCGCGGAGCTTCGCTCGGCGAGCCATAAAGCATCGAGGAGAGAGCGCCTCGAGCATCGATCGAGGCTCGTGTACCGAGGACTACGCGGGCCATCGTCTCGGTAAGAAACGAAACCGAGTTGGGAGAGGTTGCTTACGCGGGCGTAAAAAAGGCCCGAAGCGGTGGTCCAGTTTCGATCTAGAATTCTATCGAGAGCCGCGGCTCGAGGCAGGAACATCGGCGCGACATCGGCCGAGGAGAGTCGAAATGATAATCGAGTCCGAGATTAAAGGTTCGTCCTTATTATGCCCGGGGGCAGGGTAGAAGCTCGAAAAGAGAGGCTCGGGGCTCGGGGCTCGGGACTCGAGGCTCGAGGCTCGAGGCCGGGCGTGGGGGGAGGGATCCAGTTTTTACCGTCCCCCGTCGGGCGCGGAGTCAACCGTCAACCCAATCTTGATGTATCTCCTACCCGAGGTTGCCCGTTGGCTTTTCATTCGGTCCGTCCTGCCTCCATTTATATCGCATTACGAGGCCAGCTCCGTGGAATCCTGCGAGAGGAGAGACCAGCTCGAAACCCAGACCCACTGGTCCGCTTCTCCCCGGCCGTGCCGCTCGTTCTTCGGCTTCGAGATGGGTCAGGTCAGGACTAATGTCACCGGCTTCTCGAGTCCGATACGCCTCGATGGCCCGAGCCTACCTGCCGCCGACTCGGGACAATGTGAAAATCCAGTACGAGCTCCCTCCACGAGGGCCGCGCTCTGTCCCTCTAACGAATCTCTCGTTTATCTTCCCGAGGGTAAACGACTTCCGGCGTTACCTAATGACGCATCTTATAAAAGGATTTGCAAGTCGCTTCCGAGTAATTCGACTACTCCGGGTGATCAAAGAAGAATTAATGGTCCCCGGATTGTCTTTGGAGGGTGGAAAGCCGAGCGAGGCTGGATGCCAATTTTAGCGGGATGACAAATGACTCCCGGCCGTACGGGGAGGTTTAACGGGGCACCATCTGCGCGCCGAGCTGACGCAGGAAGCGAAAAGTGGCTCTTCACGTTTCGAGGAGAGAGCGAGCGAGGAAAAGGGAGGGCGGGGAGGGCGGCGGCGGGGGGGGGGGATGGGAGACGTCTAAAGGCACGTCGAGAGAAAGAAAGAGATAATGTGAGCAAAATTGATAATTCTGCCGGATGTAAACGATTACGTGGCCACGGTGTTTCTCTCGCGCGTATCGCGGGGATTTGGCGACGATGCCTCACGCGGCCCCGCCTAGGGGGACGCGCGGAATCGATTCTCGAGCCTCGATATTTCCTCGAAGTGCGCCCGAAAAATCGCCGAGGCGTCCAAACCGGTTCCGCAAAACGACGACATAATGGTACACATCGCGAGCGAGGGTCAACTCGGTGTTTCATAAATTTAAATGTCCCTCGCCTTGACCGTGCGCTTCGTGGGCTACCGTGATCGACCCGATCCTCGATTAGATCGGGACGTTTGGAGGAGGACGGATTTTTAAGGAAACGAGCGGATACTCGCAGGGCGAGGAGAAGGTGTCGAGCAATCGTGCAAGCGCGATGAGAGAGAAATCGAAATTTGAATCTCGGTCGCCGGCATCGAGGAGCAACGCGATCGCTCTTCGGAGGTCCGCTCGAAGAAAATTGGCACGGTTCGAATGAGAGAAAAAGTTCGAGAACGAGGTTCCTCGGCGAGCGATCCATCGGAGCATCGAGCGTAGATCATCGAACCAGATCCCTGACGCTCGGTGGGAAACGATTATAACGACAGGCGCATCTCTACCTAATCATATTGATTTACGCGGTGTTTATACTTATTTATATTTCGAACGTTTAGTGCATACCGAAATGATCTATGACTCGCATTAACCGAGTCTTGTTAAACGGGGCCCGAGGGCCAACGAAGGTTCGACGGTTCCATGGTCCTCGCCGATGATTCCCTTCTCCGACGTTACATCTCGCTCGTCTCTTCGTCTCTCTCTCCCTCTCCCTCTCCCTCTCCCTCTCTCTCCTCTCCTTCTTCCCTTAACATACACACGCACACACACACACTGTCTCTCTCTCCCTCTCTCTCTCTCTCTCTCTCTCTCTCTGCCTCCCTTCTCCTCGCTCTCTTTTGTCCTCTCGCTCTCCCTCTCGCTCTCCCCCTCAACTCGCAGCGCTGACCGCGCGCCATGACCTGACCCTTCATAAACTAGGGCCCAACTGTGCTATATTTTAAATGCATATAGACGTAGGCGTGCATACCGTTAAAATAAATACAACAAGTGCCGAGGGGGAGCCGTGTATATCGGTTCGGGTATAAACGCTGGCCCTCCGACACCTCGTTCGGTGAAAAAAGAAAGCGAGCCTCGGCCGAAGAAACGAAGAGCGCGAGTCGAGCGCGCCTCTCCGCCTCGCAACCTCCTTGCTCGCTCGCGATCTTCCGCGCACGGGCTTGGACGTATCTCCCGAGTGCCGGCACCTAGGGCCGATCCACTCCTCGAGGAAGGACGATGCGCTCCTTCTTCCGTGGTAGATCCCGAAAAACAAACGAGCCGTTCCTCTTCGGGAGAACTTGGAGATACGTCGGCCGGCGTGAGCGATTCGTTGGGTGGGCGAGCAAAATCGTGGCGACGATGACGCGATCGGTGTTCGATAATTTCGAGAGGAACCGCGTTGACGAGAGTGGCACGGCAGTTGCGTGGAAGCACGCCGGCAAAGACTCCAAGCTGTCTGGGATCCTCGGTGAATCCTCGGATCGCCTATCTCCGCTCGGTTTATTGCCACTCGCCGTTTTTTTTTCCCTCCTTCCTCGGCAGCCCTTGCGGCCGAGGCTGGTCCTCGGATTCTCGGCAGGCGGCGGCGTGGCACGGCACGGCAGAGGTGAGGAGCGAGAGAGAAAGGAGGAAGGAGGGCGGTGGCTAGTCGCGCAAAAACTTTCGACTACCTAGTTCTCACCAGCTCGGCATTCGATCTAGTTAAACCTGTCAGACCGGAGGGATCCTCCGGCCGTCTCAAAGCCGAATTCTGAATCGACCGGTCCGGGGAGGTAGGGAGGGTCCGGGAGGGAGGGGTGATTTTCGGGGAGTAAAATTCGCGATGGAAGCCGATCGGAGAAGAGGGCTATCTCGCGAGGCTATCGCGGGGATCCGTGATTACCGACGCATCACCTACCGGTCGAGGTTTCGCGCAATCACGGCCGATAAGGAGCGGGCCGGGCCTCGGGTTGGATTTATCGCATGACGTACGAGCGTGTTGCCGAATCTTCGCGGGGACATTAGCGGGGGAACGCGACACGTTCGGTCGGCGCGGAGTTTATCGCGGTACACAGCACGAGGAACGGAACGAGGGCCGAATCCGGAGTGCATCCGGTCATAAGCCGCACTCCTCCGCGCAAAAGGTAACTCGATTAAGGGAGATGGAGGGGAGGAGGTCCGAGGGAAGCACCGGGGAGGCGATGGAAGTGGTGGCAATACGGTGGTGCGCGACTTCCTCGAAGGAAGGAGAGGGCGCGGTTCTACCGCGAGGAGGAATCCTGCGGTAACACATGGAAGGATAGAGTTATTTATCGTTATGGCCGGCCGCTCGGCGTCGTTGTGTGTGGGTGTCGGCAAGGGCGGAGGGGACCTTCGGCCGGACTCACCCTCCCCCCTCGGCCCCTCGCCCTCCCTCCACCTACCGCCCTCCTCCTCCCCCTCCTCCTCCTCCTCCTCCTCCTCCTCCACCTCGCGCCCTGGCCGGCCGCCCGTGGGATTCGGTATCTACAAATACAGATACCAGAGCCTCGGTGCTACAACACGGCCACTCTCCTCTCTCCGCTCTTCGCTCTCTTCGCTCTCCTCGCTCTCCGGTCCCCGGTCTCCGCAGACTCTCCTTCCCCGTCCCACCTTGGCTCCACGGCTCTTCCTTTCCGTCAGGACCCCTCCGGTACGTGTGCAACGGGCCGCCCACTCCCGGTATACCCCGCTGGGTGTCCAACACCTACCTACATGGCCGCGGCACAACTGTATCCGTCCGGCTGACCCGGTCCACGCACCACGACCGCCGCGAGCACCACCGCCACGGGGACCGCACTAAATTTATCCCCCCGAACGACTTTATTACATTACCTCGAACGTTTAATTCGAAATTATTACTTAGAGCGGACACCGACGGGGGAAGAGCGAGGGCCCCGCGAAGGCGGCCGGGAGGAAGGTAGCTTTGATTTACACCCCGGTAAAAACCGCCTAGGCCGGGGATCAAGGACCTCGAGAACCACCGCCGGCCCTCCCTCCTCGTTTGCCCGTTTCTTCGATCCTCCACGTCCGCTCGGAGGATCCTCCGAGGGCCGACCGCGTAGATCATCGCTGGCCCACATATCGCGAAACGCGCTCGCCTTCCTTCCGAAACACCGGCCCTCGGCTCGGGGCCTCGAGGCGGGGGGGGGGAGATACGGAAGCGACCACCGATATTTCCGGGCTATTCTCCATGCCCACCTTTCCCCTCCTCGATACTCCTTAGAAAGAGAGAGAGAGAGGAGAGCGCGTCGGGCGTGAAGCTTCGGCCACGAGGAGCGAGGAGATCTTAACGATTCCACACGGTGGAGGACTCGGGACATTTCCGATGTACCCGTGGGCGACGAGAGAGACTCGCGGAGATCCTTTCTGCCCGTCGAAGGGCCCCAGCACCCCCCTCCCCTCCCCTCCCCGCCCCCGATGCCCCTCTCGGCGAACCGCGAAGAAACGGCAAGGACGTGCCGTGGCTCTAAACGTCGTCCCCGTCGCACGCGCGAAATCGCCTCGTCGACTCGCGGCGGGACTGGTAATGGACGAAACCGAGCATGCTGGGTTCATGAGTTCCGCCGGGCTACGGAGGAGAGATATTTTTACGAGTCTGGCCGAGGTTAGTCTCAGGGTTCGACTCCTCGCGGTGGAGTTATAATTTACAGCCCCTGCCCCGGCGTTTCCTCTCTTCGTTCGGCCTCTCCAGCGGGCGCAAACGCCACGGCTAAGCCGGTCAGCGTTTCGCTTAATAGTGTCTGTGCGTCCGTCTATCCGTTCCTTCGTCTACCAGCCACCCTCCCTCCGCCCCCCTCGCCCCGCTCGCCCCTCCGGCTTCTTTCGCGCTCGAGAGTACGTGTAGGTTGTTAGTCGGCCAGTTTATGCCCGGCTCTCCGCTGCATGCCCTACCTACTGCGCTTGGCTCCTCTCTCTCTCTCTCTCTCTCTCTCTCTCTCTCTCTCTCTCTCTCTCTTCCTCTCTCTCTCCCTCTCTCCCCCCCTCCGTCTCTCCCTCACGGCTTGCCAACGCCGCCGCCGATCTCCTTCCTCGCGAGAACGCGAGGGTGGAGGTAGCGGGTGACCGACACCACGGCCACGTGTCGGACTCGCGGCTCGGAGACGCGATACGGAATGCCCGCCCTCGTTCGCGACCGCATACCGTGCCTTTTCAAAGTTCCTCCTTACCCCTTCCGTTCGGCGCTTCGCCTCCTTGATTTTGGTTGCCCGCGTGGGCCCACGATGTTTCGAATTGCGGAAAGGAAGCTTCGAGGAACGATCGAACTCGAGGGGTAAACCGAACGAACGAGCCGCGCAATTTTGGTTCCAACGGTATTGCGTAAAGCGAGCTTTGGTAAAAATATCCGAGGATGAGAGGCGCGTCGAAGAATGGTACGTGTTGACACTACGTTTTGATTCTGCGCGCGATTTTTAACGGTCAACAGTCGAGGTAACTTACGCGGACGCGAATTGAACCGTAAACGGACGTGCAAAAGTGGAGGCTCGTCGGTAACGTACCCTCGAGGTTCCGGTGGGGCCTCGTACCGTCACCGAGATAGACCAAAACGTATTAGCCCTCGGTCCCCGCGCGTAGACGTGGGCAGAGGAGGAGAGCGAGCGAGTCCGAGGAGACCTCCGAGGAGCCTCATGCAAATGTACGTCTTCCCCATCGAACTTAACATTTAAAGTGGATTGTGGTTTGCGCTAAAAATAAAGGGGCAATTATGGTAATGGCGATAAATATGACGAATAGTCCCCGCGCATGTCGCGGCGAGTTTCGCGCAATAATTACGGAGGCGCGTACGTCCGAATGTGTCGCGCAACGATCACGGAGGAACGCATCGCGGGCTCCGCAGGCCCGTCGTCGCGCCGAATGCACGAGCGCGTGGCCCGATCCCACGGTTAATTTCCCGACCTCTCGGTCGACGCTACGCCGTACTTTTTCCCTTTCCCTCGAAGAGCAAGCCCGCGGACGAGCGTCGCTCGTCTATCGTAAACCGAGCGAGGATCCATCGGCCGGCCCGGGTCGACCGATCGGCTGCGCCCGACGTCTTTCGATTTACCGACGAGTCACCGGTCGATAATAGCGCAACGTCACAGTCGCGACAAATTTATTACGAGCTTACGATCGTCGTCCTCGATCGAAGCGTACCCCCCCCCCCTCCCCCCCCCCGGCTCGTCGCTATTTTCCTTCAAAAACCTTGCCCAGGTTCTCGGTACACGCGGATCCTTTTCGCTCCCTACCATCTCCATCCGTCGGTCGCGCTACCCGAACCTTCCGGTCCATCCATCGTAGGCGCTCACGGCCAGCGATATCGGAGCGGTTACCCAGCACGGTCTCTTGGTATCGATATCGTCGAGCGGGAGCGATTTTGAGGAGAGCGAAGGGTACAGCGTGGTTCGCGTAGAGCGGGATTCCGCCGGTCGGCCGGGTAGTCGCGCACGGAGCGACGAAGCGGTGCACGCACAGAGGGGAATGAGCGATGGGCCTGACCAATGATCCGCTACTAGCGGACCGGCACATTGTTAGAGCGGACGACGGTGTGTATATAGCGTTACCGCGATACGCCGGGGCACCGGGCTCCGGAGAGGAGGTGTTCTTACGTAGGTGTATAAGCCGGGCATGGCGCGAGGGCCCCCGGGGAGAGGGGCGGGGGGCGAGCGTGGCTGGAAAGAGCGGAGAGCCTCCGTGGTAGCGTCGGTAACTCTGACGGTCGACGCGTCGTAAACTTTCGCCTCCATCGGCGAGCGCCTTCGCGCCTTCGCTGGTCCACCTACCTTCCCCTTCCCCCGCCCCCACGCCATCCCCTCCCCTCCCCTCCCCTCCCCTCCCCTCTCGGCCCGGCCCGGCCGGAACCTTCGCCGACGCCTCCTCCCTCGTCCTCTTTCAACGCGCTCGGAGCCTCTCCTCCTCCCAACCCCCTGTGCAACCGATCCACCGCCGCCTATTCTTCCTATTCTTCCTATTCCTCCCATTCTTCTCGCGCCTATGATTCACTCTCGCTTCGGTCAAACGCTCGCGCAGATTTGCCGATAGCGCCAATGACCCGCGAGAGGCGGCCGATTTTAATTCTTAGCCGGTAGACCGGTGTACGTGTTTTCTCATAACCGAGATCGCGTCGATGGGTCTTGATAAGATAAAATGCGCGCGTATCGAGGTCGAGAGAGCCCCGCGAGCGGCCTCGTCTCCCTCGCCTTGGCCGCTTCTTCGAGCGCCTTCGTTACTCCGGCAGCGATATTGAGCCATCTCGCGAGTCGGAGCCGAGCCTTCGACGAGAGCCTACGAACCTTGGATGGATAGAAGCGGGAACCAGTTGCGTCCGCGAATATTCAAGAAATTCTATCTTCGATAAAAAGATACGGCCAACCGCTCATGAATAATGCTCGAACGAAAGGCCCTTAGTATCCCCGTTAGAAAGTCCCGTCACGATCGTCCGCTTCCTAAAAAAGACTTAATTATCTCACGTCCATCGTAAGATCATTGCGCTCACAAATAAAGATTTTGACGTAGCCGTCATTCGAATCACGTAGACGGTGTACCCGTATAGTTAAGCACGACCTTGAATGCGAATCGTGGAACCGATTCCCCTGCCCGCGACGCAACGCGCTTATTTTTGGCTCGCACGATCCTTTCCGCTCGTAGGAGCGCGACGCGCACCTACCTTCTCCTCCGCGCCGCCGAATCGGCCAACCCAGTTTTCCGCGTTCGGTTTCGATTAGCGGCCGCTCCTCGGCACGAGAGGCGGCTTCGTTAGAATCCCGAGCCTAATGGGCGCCGTTCGGCGTCCGCGGATTTTCACCGCTGCTCCTAACGAATATTTATTCAGCGATTAGAGGGCTTGACGGCATGGACGGACTGAAATCGAGGAGCCGCGACCCGATTCCGTCCCGTCCTTCCCTCGGGTTCCTCCTTCACGGACAATTAGCGCAAGAACGCCGGGCTCATTTGCCGCGAAGTAATTAATAAAGCAGGCATCGGGCCAGGGAATTACCGGTACGCGAAATAAGCGCGCAAACACCTTAACTCCCGTTCGCAGCTGGCACTAATTGAGACGCTCCCGCGGAAGACAGTCGTCGTGGACTCGCTAACACCCCGTGTCAACGATCGGAGGGGCTTAATTATGCACGCCTCTAATTACCACGGTCGGGTACTAGGCGGCGGACGGAGGATCGGGAGGATCGGGAGGATCGGGAGGAGCGGGAGGGGAGGAGAGGAGAGGAGAGGAGAGGAGAGGAGAGGAGAGGAGAGGAGTTGGACGGGCCGGACTACGCGGGTGTGTTGGTACTCTCCTCGGCCCCGGCCCACCCTACCTGAGTTTCCACTTAACGTTTCTTGCGTCAGGCCGGCCGTCTCCTTAATTTGTTTAACTAATCGGGACAGAGCGTTAATCGTTTAATTACACAAAGGTGGCCGCTGGAGGTCGCCGCGGCTAATGACGGCCGCTTCGGCCTCCGCCGCCGAGGAGCGCTTCATGACCGGATCGTGCTAATTGTCCCGACGTAAACTGCTAATCCTAATTGAGCGAGGAAGAGAGATAAACGCCCGGAGACGTCCGGTTCTTTTACCCAGGGACGTGCCTTCGATTAAGGTGCCCACCTACAATGCGCCCGCATTATACTCCGATTAACGTCTCGACTCGCGCGGTGGTCCCTCTCGATTTCTACTCCTCGCGCCTCTTTCCGCCTCTCGGCCAATCGCGATCCCCCCTCGTCCCTTCGACTACCACCCTCCTCCTCCTCCTCCTCCTCCTCCTCCTCCTCCTCCTCCTCCTCCTCCACCTCCTTGTCTCCGAGCGCTCCAAATCCCTGCCCCCGACCGACGATATCGAGCTTTCTCGAGGAAAGCGCGGAGCGAGAGAACGCTCCCTTAAAAGTACCAAAGACGGTGTCGCGTTGCGTATCGATGTTTCCCGTTCCACCCTCCGGGCTGTCCTCGTGCCAGCCGACAATCTCATCGGTTATTCCCCGGTATTCCCAGCCGTGCGATCGCGGTTTGGCCCAGCGGATGGGAGGACATCACGAGCGACGTGATCCTTCCCCGACCATCTTCGCGGGGCTGCCGAAGGAAGGCAAGGAGCGGAGGAGGTGGGCCGAGAAGATCGTCGCTCGAGTATTCCGAATGAGAGCTCCGTCATCCTCGTGCAAAGCCGGTACCCTCGCGTCCGCTCCAGGTAGGATATCTGCCGCAGAGAAGGCCGAAAGGTTGGACGAAGGAGGAAGCTCCGTGGCTCGCTTCTGACGAGACAATCAAGTAATGCCTGCTCGGTATGTCCGCCGTCGGGCAGGCCGCTGCCTCTGGGGTGCCGTAACCCACGGAACTGGAAGCCAAAAAAAAGGCGCATCGTCGCAGCATCTCCGAACCTTCTTCTCGGCCTCTTCCCCCCCCCCCCTCTCTCTCTCTCGCTTATCCGCGCACCACTGAATTCTCCAAGAGCCGCTGATTTCTTAATGGCCTCCTTAATTTCTTAACGCATCGCGCTCATCTTGGATTTTCGGGGACCGAACGTTCGGTGCGCGGCAGGATGTTCGATTATCTCGACGGTTGAGAAGCGAGCGTCGCGTTCGTTAAACGGCGCGCGAATGGGAAATTATGCGCGCCGACGCAAAAATTGCGGCCATAATGCGGCTAATGCTCCTTCGAGGAAAGTCTAACCGCCGCGATACGCCTGGAAATCATTGCGCGCTATTTTCTCCGCAATTATATTACCGAGAAAATGAGACGAGAAAGTAAAGTCCGACGATAATCCTCGAAAGCGCGATGCTAATTACTTCCTGCTCGCGCGTTTCTGCTGCGTCGGTTTTTAGAATCACTCGGGATTCTCGTAGCGCCCAAAAAAGACATTAGCCCCGGCGTCGACGAAGCCGAATGAAACCGACTCGATTCGCTCCGGCGTTTTCTACGTTTTCTCCGAATCAGCATCGCATAAATCACGGTTAAAGGATCGACGTAGCTTGCATTCGAGCGATACAATGGCCGAGCGACGCCGGGGCTCTTTCCAGCGTGCGAAGCCGTGGTTAAATGAGATAATAAATAGGTTTCTCGCTCCTCGATTATCCCGCTTCTTCGCCCGAAGACAATCCGTAGATTGCGACGAATGATACGAAATTTTTGCCCCTCAAGGGCAAGGAAGGAGGAGAAACCGAATGTTGACCGTGCGCCGCAAATGAACGCCGCGTATTGCCCGATGAAGGGTGACTATCGAACGCTCGATGACTCAGAGCTTTTTTTAGTATCGCCGATGATAATTTACGTCAGGGGTGCGCGACACGATCGGCGATCAATATCCCGCAGGATACCCCTCCCAACGTTTTCCACGGTAACGATCCTTCGACGTTAACCCCCGCTGCCAATGGAATCCGAAATTGGCCTTCAACGCCAGCCACGATGATTTTTGTATCCTACCACCGAGGGCCTCTGCTGCGTTTCGGCTCCCATCCCCCACTGGCTTGGGAATACGGCTCGAGTGATTCTGTACGTGCATGTTGGAGTACGTCACGTTGCTCGTAATCGTCGCAGGATTCGCTTTCCAGAGCGAATAAGGCCAGCGAGTCTTTAGCGTCGAACCGGCAAAGTTGATGCAATTTCTTCGCGGTCGTGCCAAGAAATGTTCAAACTCGAAACTGAGCTCGGTCCCCGGGAACGGCGGGGCTCTTGGTAAGAATGGAAATCCTAATGACATTCCCCTGATCAAAGGAGGCCACCCTCGAGATAGACGGGGAAATTTAAAACGCTCCCTTTTTTAGCGAAAAAGAAACGAATACCGACGAGGGTTAATGCCGATCACGTACTCGCGTACGCGAACCCCTTACCCGGTGCCCCTTGGAAGCGAAATCCGCCCCTCGTCATTTTTCCCCAGGCCCATCGGCTACGGACCATCGATCAATCGAATCTGCCTGAGAATCCAAAAACGAACGCGGATCAAACGCGTCCCACAATCCCGTCGTACGATCGACGTGGCGATGCGTGGACGGGGAGATAAGTGTTGGGTCAAAACTGCACGCACGCACACACGGGCGCGCGTGCGCGCAGATTTAATCATTTAATTGTCCAGAGACAATCGCGGTTGTGGCAAGTCGCGGAGCGCATACGAGTGGAAGCGCGGGTAATAAATAAGATTTACTCTCCGGGTAACATCGATCAAGATATAGTTTTCTCGTATGCAAGATAGCGCGCGCAGGGAGGGAGAGGAGGGGAGAGGAAGAGAGGGGACGGAGGGAGAGAGAAAACCTTGGATCATTGACATCTCTCTACACGGCGGAGCATAAAGGAAGAATACCAAAGGAAAGAAATGTATCCCCCTCGCTGATCACGTACGGAGATCAACTTGATCGAACGTACCGTGTCTAGATCGTACGGCAACGAACGGATAATCATAATGGGAGGAATTTTACGGATAATGCGCTTGCATACGAGGCGTAGGCCGCATCGGTATGCGAGGCATAGATGGAAAGTTAAACTTTGTCATCTCTTCGCACGGAATACTTATTATCGTTACTCCTACCGCCGTCGAGTAGCGTTATTTCCGAGCTTACGTCGAGCCAAGCCATCCCTCCACGGAGAATTTCCAGGAAAACGTAAAAGACAAAAACGGCTACGCGCGTTTTCCGTCCGACGGACGGAATTCGTTCCGCGGCCGAGTACATCCCAGAAATTTCGAAAAAGGACGGATAGCACGGCCGTTAATCGGGTAACGTCCATCGACGCATTCGGGAAATTCGCGCTCGGCGAGTGATCCTTAGCAAAGTTCTAGAGAGACGGGCGGGAAGGGGGGAGGAGCGCGGAGAAAAGTACCCTCTCACCGATCACGTACGAGGATCAGCTGCGTGGAACGTGTCACGGACATCTGGATCGTTGCGTATGGACGATCATAATGGAAGGCGTTTTGCGGATAAACCGCGCGCACTCGCACGAGGGGATGGACGGGCCCGGCGTGTGTGCGCGATGGGCCTCGGGATACACCTTCGTAGGCACGTATGAGTACGTGCAGGTATACTCGGCCGTGCCCAAGTGAGCATGGTAGCCCGACCTCTCTCTCTCTCTCTCTCCCGCTTAATCATATTCCTCCTTCTTTCTCCGGCGGTGCTCTGGTTCGAGCCCGAGAGGCGGCCACGGAGAGACGCGGCCGATACAGAAGACGATCCGCCGAGCAGGCCGATCAAAGGACCCCTCGTGCGTCTTTGAGCGCGGCAAAAAATTAATATAAATGAGTTTAGATCGGAGGATGATCCCATAACCGAGATAAACGATGCCGAGCTCGACGTGACAGCGTGGTGTAACAACATTATAGACGTATCGTGTGGAGGATGCGATGGAAATTTAAGGAGGGATGTGCATAAACGGTGCGTAAAGATACGGCTCGTAATTAAGACGGAAGAAATAGCCGATAGGTACTCGGAGATATTTCGAGGGTGAATGGGGAAAAAGGTGGATTAAAATGTAGGATTAAGATAGACGGTCGGCAAGTCCGCGCGCGCGCGCGTAGGTCGTCCTCGTAAAACATCGTTCTGTCGTACGGCAATGCTAAACGACTCTGAACCGCCGAGGATACTACTTTGTTGGCGCTTCCTCGTATCGATCCGCTCGCGTGTAAAATATGCATTATACATGACTCTACGGCACATATCATTATTCTCGGATATCAACAAAATGTTCGGCTGCGTTTATCTCATTAACCGTGCATACCGAGCGCCGAAACTCGTCCGTATGTATGCGTACGTATAGGTATAAGCACGTTCCGCGGGGTCCATCGGCGTGCAGCGGTGCACATATAAATAATTTGATATGCGATTATGCATGTATGCCACGCGCAATGCCCTACACGCACACACGGCCGTCGGTGGGACATTCGCGAGGGGAGCGAGAGAGACGGAAGAGACGGGAGAGAAGACGGGCGCGCGTCTTTACATTTCAAATAAGTCGACGCTCGTACTCGGGCTTCCCCCTCTTCGAGGGGCCTACTCCCCTTCCTTATACGTATTCATTATTGGTACGCGCCTGGTTATACCGCTCGAAACGTGCGTAGCCAACCCGAATTCTCTTATTTGTCATAAATCAACGCCGGATCGCGCAACCAACCGAGAATTCGTGATTTCGGTCTGCCGCTGACGTGAGACGGATTTGCGACGCGGATTCCTCGCAACGAGGTATTCGAATTCTTTTTTCGCGTCGTCGCGAGGAAAGGCCCGTGGTGTATTTTGCGGAATAAATATGGCATTCATGAGCGCGGTAGCGTTCCAGGGTTATTTTTATTACAAAGGATCTCCGACGATGAGCGCCGATGCAAATATCGAGGAAGGGAGGGAGGAAGAGGAGGAGGAGGAGGAGGAGGAGGAGGAACGCCGAAAGAGTTTTCCTCCTGGAAAAGCGATCCTCAAAAAACCGTCGGCGCAAAAGCGAAAAGGCGCTGGCGCTCGGGTGGAAATTTTCGTACCCCGGCCATGTCGAATGAGGTTGAAGAAGAGCCGTGAGTCGGTCTAACGAAGCCCAACCCAACTACCGTCGCCGAGGGCTGTCTCGTTATCGTTTACAGATAGGAAGCCCACCCCCTGCGACCCTCAACCTCGTTCGCCGTCTACGCGGAGGAGCTAGTGCCATTATCACGAGAATCCTTATTTATTGGAAATCGATCGTATTCAAATCCCCGCAGGTTCCTCCTCGCTCGAGGACTGACGCAGACCTTCTGCTCTACTCCTCCGAGAATGCCCGACGAGCCACTAGATTTATGCCCCTCGATAGTCCCTCCCTCGGCGTACTTATAAAATGCGAGCGGCGGAAAAAAAAATTGGGATCCTTTCACGGGGAACATCGTCGAATTCGTTTTTCTCGGAGGCGAGCGGTTACGAAAGAAGGCATTTACGATGGTATTCGTGAATGCGAGTCGATCGCGTTTATGCGGGATCCTTGTATCTATCGCGGACGCTCGGAGACCTTCTCCCGCTATTTATTTCTATCTAAATAGATTTGCACACGCGTCGAACGCGCGTTCTCTGCTCGAGAGCTCGGTGACGATGAGAAGAGAAAAACTCGGAACGTAAGGCCGATCCCCGGACGGTCGTGCTCGACGACCAGAGGCGTAGGGAAGAATAGAAAATTCCACCATATCGAAACACCATAAAACGCTCGCACACTCTTGACCTGGCTCGAGCAGACCCTTTCGTCGCCCGCGATTATCCCGTAAATGTCATGAAAACGCTACTAGAGACACCGGTGCTTTTTACGTGGCACCTTTACGAGCGGCTCTAGGATGCTCTTCCGAAGAAGGGACGGCTCACTCGATACCCTACATGGAAAATGTTTCGCAATAAAATGCCGACCCTGATTCGTATTCATCGATCGACGGGAGAATCGCATTCTACGTTCGAATCGAACAATGTTGTGGGAACTGCATTGGATAACGTTCGGTTAGGTACGAATTCCTGCAAAGTCCATCAAAACCGTGCCTCGATAACTCTGCGCTAGCCTGATGCACGAGGATGACGCGCTTTCGAGATCTCTCGCGTATGCCACGTTCGTTTCGCGTTCGGCGACGTGTTTGATCAAACCAAGAGATACGTTTCCTTTGAAATTTCCTCGCTCCGCTTGACGAGCGGCTGTATTATTGAGAAAAAAAGAGTGGGTAGAGGCGCGGAGGGTCGGGAAAAGAAAATTGACCGAAGAAAAGGCCGGCTTAGAAGGCGGCCGACTGCGGGGCGCGTGTGTAAACTTTTCTGAATTTCCTTAGGCAAATATTGGCCGGGCTCGCGGGGCTGCAGGGGCGTAGAAGTCCGCGGCTCTTGGGGGAGCCCTTAGGGCGAAGAAAATGAGATTTTTCTCCGACAGCGAGTTCTCGCACGACGCTCGAGAGTAGGAGGGGTAGGGGGGGGGGGGGGGAGCGGAGAGGGTCGAATTTGAAATTAGCTCGCCTCGAGGTCGCGCTACGTCGACTCCTATTACTCGAGACGCGTGCACTCAACTACGTTGCTTCTAAAAACACTTTTCAACCTCCGAGTGACTTTCAAATTTTTCGTAAGTTACGCAAAAGTCGTGCTGGCCCCCAAATATCTCTATACTTAAAAATCCTTGCAGACCCATTTTTGCATTATCCACGGCCAAGACGCCGATGATATTTGGACGATGAGAAGTGGGGAAATGCCAAAAGACTTGGGGGGCTAGATTACCGTCGGAGAATAGTAGAAAGCTCGTGGCGGTTCCCGTGGGTGAGGGGCTGTCGACGTGGGTAGCTCGGCCGTCGACGTGGAGGGAACGGCAATCATCCCTACTTGATGAGTTTTTCTTATTTTCCCGGTGGAGTTTTAAAAATGGCCGCTTGGCATGCGAGCCAGAGCGCACCCCGGTCTGTCGGATTTATTTCGATTACTTTTTTCTACCTCCATAAAGGAAGCCACCCATGTCACTGCGACCCTATTTGCGTATTCTCGTCTTCGAAGAATCGACATTCTACCGGATTGTTTGCGGCAAATCTTCGTTACCCGAGGGGATCCGATTCACCGTTCCGCTCTCGAATAAATAAAATCCGCGAATAGGAGGGAATATAACGCGACGCGTCGTACCCATTTCGAAAATCTAAATTTGACTAAACGCCAAGTACAATAATACGATTGGGAGCGATCGATGCTGGATATTCCTGCGATCGTTAGGCGTACAATAATGTCCCGGTGTACGAGAAGTTTTTAGATCTTAAAGCCACGCGTGGTTACGCCCGACACGCGGTATATACGGTAGCCTATATTCCACGAGCAGCAATCATCGAGCATTGAGCCAAAGATTACATTAGTAATAAGCCATTGATATTTCATAGGGCAAGATCTTGTAACGCGGCCCACACGTACGTACCACGGACTCACGGACCTGCTCCCAAGAGATCTCAATCAAGGCGAAAAATAATTTTTATCCCGACCCACGCGAGGCCGCCTAATAATCTTCGGTGGGTCTGATCGAGTTTCGTTGTATGCCGGATGAAGCTATACCGCTCCTACGGGGGGGGGATATAACCCTCCTTTTTTCCCAAACGATCGAAATACGATGCTAACGCCAATAGTCTCGCCCGTATGGATATTCGAATCGCGCTTAAGAAAGTCGTTTCGGGCAATTACGGTGGCCAATTTCAATCTCGAGAATTTTCAAGATCCCTGCTAAAGTAAACGACCGAATTATCGACGCGCGTTCGCGAAGCGAGAACGACAAGAGTAGGTCCGCGCGCGACTCGAAACGAAACGATATTTAATAACAATAGCGAACCCTCAGCCCGCTCCGGGATCGTATTCCTCGCGCTAACGGCCTTCCATAAAAGCATTAGGTAGGAAATTGGATTGGATGGAAAAAGAGCGGCGAGCGGCGAAAATGAATTTTTGAAGGATCGTCCCTGTATAGGAGGGAAGAAGCGGTGATAGGGGGAAAGGGCAAAGCCATTCGGGAGTTCTTCCTCCTCCGGCCCGGCACCGTTTCGTCACACCTCCGCACCTCCTTTGTTTTAGCCGCTTCGCCTTGCTTTCGGCTCGGTTTTTCATCCGGTTTCTTGCCCGCGCGTTTCGCCACTTAACTCCGATAGTGTCGCGTCATCGCCGTGGCTGTCCAACAGCTACTAAGGACTTTCTGCGGAGATATTATAGGTATGCGGCTGCTCCATCTCCCCCTCTCCCCCTCCGCCTCCCGCCTGCCCTTGCTCACCTCCGCTCCTGGCCGCTTAATTTCGCAAAACAATGCACGCTCGCCACTCGTCGCCGACCATCAAACCCCCTACGAAATCTCCGTCGACTCCTCCGATCGAATCTCCTCGCTCGAAGGTGTCACCCAAAAGTTTGGCCTCCCGCTTAAACCCCCGTACAACCCGCGGCTGACTTTAAAGCAACTTTCCGCGTACCTTCAGCGCGCGCGCGCGCGCGCGCAAAAGATGGTCGCACAAAAGTAGAACGAAAGAACCAAAAAAGAATGGGTAACGAGCGAACCCGAAAATGCAAAATATTTCTCGATTCGGGCGCAAATCGATTTAAGACGCGATAAAATTCCCGAAGTATCGCGTAGGTAACGATCTCTCGATGGCCAAAAACCTTCGTCCAGGACGCTCTCGTGGCCACATTTTTATGCTCTTAACACGAGACGATCGCGTCAAAGTCGGAGCGTATAATTGCATCCTTTGGGGCGATAGTTTTTCTTCGAGGATGATCGAGGAACGGAGAATATTCCGCTCCGAAGAAACCTCCCAATTTTGTTGTTCTACCGCACGATCCTTAGAGCTATTATCCGAGGAAGACGCGGGCAAAGAAAGTTGAGCCGGTTAACCGAAAACGCATTGGTCCGATCGAGAAAAGGTTCGTCGAAGCGTCCGTCCGTCCGTCCGTCCGTCCGTCCGTGGATATATCTGACAACGTTGAGCACAGTTGTCCGAATGGGTCCTGGAATGTGGCACCCACACCACCGACGCGTCCTTTTATACGCAAACACACGTATACCTGGCTCTCACCCACGCCGCGTACGAGGATCCCATCGGGGATGAATGCGATCCAGGTACGAGTGTCTTTCAAAAATTAAGACGCCGGCCACTTACTCTGCGCCCACGGAGCCCGAAGACGAAAATCTACGATGTAGATGAATCTAATAAGCGAAGGATGCCATGGATCGTCCAAATTGCCAGCGCTGCATCCATTGCAGTCGGCGCTGCGTAATCGATACGAACCGGATACGAGTGCCTTTCGAAAAACGGAATGGCGATCGCTCTCTTCCCAGCGGTGTATCGCGAAAGTGGGGGAGATGCACGTTGAGACGTAAAAAGTCCAGAGTATAATTCATCGATCGGCCTCTTTCCTCGGCGCAGGGCGCAGTCGTTATCAGAGACCGATTTGACGCGTATGGCGCGATAAAGCAGGGCTCCGCAAACTTCCCGAGGAATCTCGGAGAGGATTTTCACGTTTGAAAAGCGTGGTAGTGGCATCGCGAAGGAAGATCGGCCGCGGTTCGTCCTCGTAAAGTCGGGAACCTCGGAATGCCGGGAGTCCTAATAGCCTTTGGTGGCGCTCCGCGCGCCACCGGACCGGCCTTCTTCCTTGCCGCATACCTTTGTTGCCCTCGAGAGAGAGCTGCAACCTTATTCGACGCGTAACGCAGCGATGGACCCCAGGGTTATGGTAGCGCCGCAGATTTATTTTATCGTCTCGGGGTGCAGAAGGCGCGACCGGCAAATTGTCAGTGCATCTCGCCAACTGAAATGAGTTTACGAGGGGCAACGAGAGAAAAGAGAGGTAGCGGAGATCGGTTAGGAAGAGCAGTCGGAAGGAGGAAAGTAGTAAAACGCAACCTTGGACGTTCCCTTTCCAAAGCGCGATGCTCCGACGCGCAAACTTTGGGACGCGCCGGCCTCTATCTTTGGCGGGCGGCTCTCTTTTCTCTCTCTCTCTCTCTCTCTCTCGCGCGCGCGCGCGCGCCAGCAAAAGTCGTCTCAACGGGTAGGTAGGAGGAGCCTATTGAAAATCAGCATTACGGGATTACGCGTCCGTGGCCCCGGTATGGTTAACCTCTTCCAATTATCAGGAAACTTTGGTCCTTCCGCTCGACGGGCTTTGCTCCCGGCCAATATCTTTCCCTCCGCTCTCGGCTCCTCGCGAAGGAAGCACAAAGGAGCGAGCTCCTTCGCGTCCTCGGCGGACCTACGACGCGCTGATTAAAAATTATCACCCACCGACTACAAAAGGGCCACTTGGCCGCCTTCTCCGGCGCTCCTCCTCCCTCGCTTCCTCCTCCGACACTTCGTCTTCTTATTTATCCCACCGGACTCCTCCGAAAGCTAAACAAGCTGCGGCGCGTTGAGTTAGCGGCCGAAGAAACTTGCCAGACGAATTAAAAGTTACTCGCCGCGAAGGAGCAAAGTTTCGGCAGGAGAGTGGAGGAAGTTGGTGCGATCGCGACGAGTCGATGGGCGGATGAATGTCAACGGTTCGCGCTCCGCGCCTCGACGCTTCGCAAATTGATATTTGTCGCTCGTTCGTCCCCTTTGCGCGCTATTACGTTGGACGAGGAGTACGCGCTTCGTCTTGGATCCTCTTGCTCGCGCATGCCCGCAGGACGAGTGTTACCGAATAAAAGAGAAAACCGCTACCGATGCCTCCGCAGGAACGTTCCGTCCGATCTTCGGAATCGATTCTTCCCTTCCGACGTATATACGAATACGCCCATCGGCATTCACGAGCGTCGATCACGAAAGAGGCCGTGACTGGCGACGTGATTCGCACGTATCGTTGCCCTCACGATAATCCAGTGCCAGTGAACTTTCAATCCCAAAGAGGCTCCGGGCTAACAGCCGCCGAATTCTCGCGTCGGCCAGTCCTCCTGTTACGTTACGCCATCTCCGCGTTCATCGATTATCCCCGTTTAAAAATAATTAGCGAGCGGACTTTAGTCCGTTCGTATCGATCCGATATCAACATTTTTGTGAACATCGTATTTTTTCCAGGATGAGCGCCAAAACCGAAAAAGCTCGTCGCCGATCTCTCGAGGCGGAAACTTTGTTATTCCGCGGTGTTTAAGACGCGTCTTTTGTCGCGTTTGCAAATATTCGATTCGTTTTAAGGATCTCGGAGCCACGTCGTAGAGAGGCTTGCCGACCATAGGAATGTCTTCGACGTAGAATTATCCTCTGGGATTGAAATGAGTTCTGAGAATCGGGGTACAGGAGTTAGCTGCCTTGGGTACCGTTGTGGAGTTCAGAAAATTGATGGCCTCTCTACCGGTCTTGTCTATTGTCCGACTCGTTAATTTCAGGCGGGCGGTTATTTTTCGTATCTACGCCAACTTGGCGCGGAGTTTCTCTTCCGCGATAATCCGAAAATGGGGCTGCCGGAGAGACGCGAATGACGAATTCGAGATCGCCTTACCCGCGATTTAAAGGCATTGAGGCGCGCAGAGACCATGAATAATAGATACCGCGACGTATTACCCTATTTCCAACGCGAGCAATGTATTTTTGTACGAGGCGCAAAACGAATTCAAGCTCGGCCCTTCCACGGCGCGTCGCGCTTCGAACCGAAAGCCCTTGATCCGTGCGAAACAAAATAGCTCTCTCGAAATTTTTCCTCTCCTACGATTCGTTATGGAGGATTCGTATTCTCACCGAGTTTCGCGATATTTGGACCATTGGAAGGAGCATACGTCGTATATAAACCGATCGTCTTCTCGCGCCTCGAATAACGCGTCCAAGTTCGCACGCTCTTGCCAAATAATTAAGCGCCCTGGTCCGCACACTTTTCCAGGTAATAACGGGTTTTAAGGGCGCGTATAGGCGACCCCCGCAAAGAAATGGTTAATAATCCTGGAGCTACGTTGCCGATGCAAAGGTTGGCCGCGGTGGGGAACGCGTGATTTGGCAATGCACGAGTCCGCCGCCACCCGGCCGCACTATAAAAATCTTATCGGCGATCTTCCTGCAGCTCGGGTGGGGACGCTTAATATTAATGTCTCCTCTCTCGCGGAGGTATCTCTGCATCCCTGCATACCGGGTGGCGCGCCGAAAATTGGCTCTCTCCTCGTACCGCCGACAAAGATCGCCCCAACTTTGGGCCACGATCGCGCACGATCCGCCGGAAGAATCGCGAATCGCATCGACGCGCTACACACGCTTCATCGCGCGAATTCCGTCCCGCGTTGGGTTATAAGAGCGAGGGAACCGTTTTACGCGAAGGAGCGTCGATCGCCGATCGAGGATCGAGAGATCGCGGTCCGCCGATAGCGATGCAAATAGGCGTCCAAAGTTATTCGAACAAAAGCCCTGCTCTCCGCCTCGATCCCCCGCGATCTTTCATCTTCGCGCAAACGGCCGTGGGATCGAAATCGTTTCTAATCCCACGCGACTCGACTTCTGGATTCCTCGTTCGTTCGGGCATCATGACTTTTACCTCTAATCGCGAGTCACCTCGCCCAGGGACTTTTCGCAAGAGAGAGCGTTGCACGCAAAGGTCAGCGAGTAGTTTCCGAAGGAGCGAGATTAGCCTTCGGGTCCGTCCGCGGATTGTACCTCGCAGAATCGAAATATCCCGCGTCGATGGCCGGACAACGTGCGAAAAAAGGCGCTCGCTCGGAGGGCAGAGAGGCATCCTCCGGGTGGAGCGCTCGAACGAGGATGACGCTGGAGAGCTCGAGGTTCCTTCCGAGCGTTTTCCGATATTAATCCGGGCCGACACCCGGTACGAGGAGCTGCGGTTGCATATATAGCCGGCCCATGCACCAGGTACCAACGTCTCGTATCCCCCAGTATAACGTATGAACACCACGGGCTCGAGGTGGTATAGGAGTTTAATTGGTGGTAATATGAATCCGCGTAATATAAACCGCCATCAGTCTCTCGCCGGGTGTGTACGGGAGCGGGAGGCACGGCACGAGGGAGAGGCTCGACGGAGAGGAGGAGCGAGAGGAACCGAGGACCGGAACGATGTCTCCACCTTCGTAATACCGACGACTCTTTTTATCACTGTCGCGCTATTTGGCCCGCTCTAAGCGCACCGCTCGATGCCCCTTGCGTCGAAACCAAAGCAAGAGGTCGGACTTTGAATTAATGGGCTTTACCGGCGAAGGAGATTCGTGGCTACGAACCGAAATTACTCTTACGACGGATCGGCGGTATCGCGTAGTTATCGTTCCTCGTCCAGTGCGTCCTAGCGTTTCGCGGCATATCGTAAGGCACGAGTCTTTCGGCAAATATCCCCCTTCCCTTTGCGCGGCACGATCGACGAAACGCAGGAGTATCCTCGAGGCGTAACGTTCGGGGTTCGAGGTCGATGGGGGATTAAGAAAAGAAATCACGAGGCGGACCTTTAGGATCGGCCCACCCGCGTATATCCATCTTGGGCGCGTAGCATCGTAAAGCTCGCCGAATTTGAATGAGCTCGGAGCGGCGCTCGTGGGGCGAGAGAATCGCGCGATTCCCGAAGCTCGTGGAGGGACACGTCGAAGATCGTTGACTCTCCGACCCTCCTTCGATGCCAGAAAGATAAATACTCCGGTGGAAAAGGATTTGAGGGCGTTTTCCCGAGGGGAGCGGCCCGCCATCCCTCAGGCTCCGTCGGCCACGCATTTTCTCTAATGTATTCACAAATCTTCGTTCTAACGCGCCGTTATCATTCTCCGGGCAGCCCCGGCCCACGGCCTTGGCGCGCCACGTCGATGAGATCGCGGCTGCGGCCTCCTTTTTTCCCACCCTCGAGCCGGGCCTGGGGAATTCATTTCGCGGCCCAACGCCCTCGTCTCCCGGCAGCGGCACCGTTCGATTGCTTCGATTATCCTTACCTTATTCCTCGAAGCTCAGACCGCTCGAAGCGCACCCCTCGCCGCCGCTAAGCCGGGAGCTTCCTCCTTTTTCTTCCTCGATCCTACGTTCTCCGTTCGAGAAGCGATTTCATCGCGCTCGACTTCCTCGCGCACGGGGAACCTCCCTCGAGAATTCGTGTTTGGGTGCAGGTGTCTCAAAACTTTGGACGAGTTTGATTTTTTTGCTTGGAAAATCAAGCTTTCAGCCCCTGTTCGAGCCCAGGGCTAAGACGTTGCGAACGAGTACCGTAATGCGGTAAAATGTATTTGTCCGTTTCGCGATACTTATCGTACATCCAAATCCGGTATACCCTGTACGAGATTTCCCTCCTCCATCGAATATAACCGACGAACCTCTTCGTCCATTTCGAATAACGCCCCTTATTGCGAAGCGTTCCTCCCATTTCTTCAGCCGTGTCGAAACTCCGAGCGCCCCAATTGTCGATCGCTCGGCACGATCGGTGATAAACCAATGGGATAATTTACAGTCGAGTTTCCGAGAGATCGCGAGAGGAGGAACATCTCCCTCGGCGCTCCTCCGCGAAGCGAGCCAGCATCCGCCTTCCCACCGCTCCGCTCGAGGTGGCCGCTCTAACTTTTCATTTGCTCCTACCCCGTGAGAGCGGCCGGTGGGAGGAAGAAGCCGGAGATTCATAAGCGCGCACAACCGCGGAAATTTATTCGTAATCCGCTCGCAGGCAGTACGTTCCGAGGATTTCAGAGCCGAAATAAGAATATCCCGGCGGAAGATGCGAGGAACCGCGGCCAGAGGGGTCGAATTCGCGCCGTCATTTTGGAATATGAGATTTCCAGGAGAACCGAGGGTGTTGGCCCGAGCTGAAACTCGGGGATGAAAGCGGCGGTGAGGCCAGGGCCGAGCAGCGAGGAGAAGGCGGAACGGAGACGTAACCGATCTTCCTTCTCCCTCGCGAACGGGACTTATTGGAAAAATAACGAGAAGGTTTAAATATTAAACTAATAAACTGCCGGTTATCGTGCACGAATAACGAGCGAGTAAGATCGACGAAGTTTAGCGGGTAATTTAATATTCCATACATACATAGTATATATCGCGCATAGGTACACGGTGCAAAAGGGATGAATTTTGTCACGTCTACGGAAGGAAAGTCGCGCGTTTCGCTTCGAATCGACGAGAGCGCCTCGATGCCGGGCAGAATTTCAGGAGTGGATGAGAGGGACGGGGAATAGGAGTCTCCTCGTACGTACGGTTGCAAAAGCGAGCGAATCTGGTGGCTCGTACGTATAAGGGGCGCGCTACATAGACGAAAGGAGACGGGCCAGGGACATTATTGGATTCTGAGCATTCCCGGAGTTATTAAAATTCGAAGCCAGCCACGGGGCAAGGGCCGAGACGCGCGGAGAGGAAAATCCCCCGGTGAAAAAGGAGGCTGGGAGATCTTCCGGGGAATATTAAACTCCCGATGCGCGCCATCGTTCCCGCGAAGAAAGACGAGCGTCTTGCCCCCCTTTCTCCGCCTCCTCCTCCTCGCATGATTAGTTAAACGCGGGGGAGGATGAAACCGGAAAATCGCCCGCCACGAAATTGTTCCTCGTGGAAATATTTTTAAACGAGCCTTTGGCAGGCCCGTGCTTAAATATCGCTTACGCAACGGTATTGCGCTTTCCTATTATATAAAGCAACGTTGGGGGCGAGTCCTTAATGAAATGTAAGCAGCCCTGAGCCGCGCAAAATAAGGATTAAGGAAAGGGAAGATAATGAATTTATAATCCGAGCCGAGCTTTACTTAAGTACCGATTAAGCGGGCTAACCAGCGTAGACGTACAACGCGCTCCAGTCGCTTACAAGCTTATACTTTAATTTATAACCGTCTGGACAAAATCCATTAACGGGCTTTTCATCGTTCTTACGATGCACGACCGCACGTTCCATTCCGCGTCGTGCAAAGTCTCTCGGTTCGCAACGCAGGCCTGACCGATCGAAAGTCGAGAGCGAGCACGCCGATCCATCCATCGTTACAAATCTGACCTTCGAGAGTCGTCGCCTTCTTATCGGCCAGCCATTCGCTTTTTCTTCCGGGCGCAGCCTAAGCGCTTATTATCGACGAGGAACGATCGATCATCGTGGCCAATAACGAATGTCCACATCGGAAGTGGCTTTCTCGCCGCGGTGGCAAACACAAAAGACGATGGCGAATTTTCAAGAGGGTGCGGTGAAAGGCGGCAGAAGTCGGGCAGGGAGAGGATCCGAGGGGAAACGCGATGGAAAACGTTGGGCGTAGCCCAACCCCCGATCCTGCGGATCGCACGTGAGCAAATGTAGAGATTTTCGGCGTAATCCGTTTAATCGCCGGTCATCGATCATACATCGACAATGAAGTTAATATCATTCCGGCCGGAACAAAGCACCTTTCCACCTCGAATGCCGACTGGCCAGAAGGCAAACGATGACTCCGCCGATTAGATGGACACTCCGTGCACGTGAAGGGCCGTGCGCCAATGGCAACGCGTACGAGGGATAGGAGCTCCGAACGTCGAACGGCACGATAGCGGTTGCACATCGCGAAACACGATGCGCACGGGATCTACGATGGTCGATCGCGAGCCGAATTTTTCCAAGGCGGTGATAGGTTTCGTACTCGATACGTATCTCGCTTTGAAATTACGGCCAACGGGGCGAGGGATTCGGAACTGCCCTTCTAATCGACGCTATTCTTCGCGGCCCATTTTCGTAAGGATCACCGCTCCTTTCATCGGGCTTCCCTATGCACCGAAATCCAGAAGTCGATTTTATTTGTACGGGTTGCCCCGCCGTCCCCGCCGCGAACGGCCTTTCGAGGTTAAAGGTCTAACGAGAGGCGCGACGAAAAGCTCCTCGGCCAAAGTCCACGTCGTTCGAGGAAAAATATCGTAAGGCCACTTCGGCGCTAGACAAACGATCCAACTCCTACGCGAAGAAGATCGATTTGAAATAAAGAGAAAACATTTTTCTCGACGCGCAGTGCGTAAAGATCCAGCCTTTTCACTTCATCAAAGCGCGACATCGTAACTCGATACCGAGCCGAGCCCTCTTTTAAGGAAAAGGGCAAACAACTTTCCCCGTGGCCCGGGTGCAAAGGCGGTCTCGCGCATCGCGCTCGTCGGCAAATAAGGGCGAGTATGGGCGCAAATAAAAGGCAAGGATTAGGCGCGTGGGCCCGGCCGCCCTCCCGCCCGGCCGCGAACGGAGAAAAGAAAAAGGAGCAACCGCTTTGATTTCTGGTTTGCATTGGCATCCACCGGGCCGGAAGGAAAGCCTTTAGAGAGTTTTTCCGGGTGGAAAGGCCGGCCGAATATCCTCGTCCCCGCGGCGCCCGGGGGCTGGCCCTATCCAATCCGCTCTTTCATTTCCCTGATTGCTGTTTTAAATAATTGCATCTCTATAAACCGGCGGAGCTGGCCCGGCCCGTTCGTACAAAATATTTCGAATCGTCCAGGGCCGTTGCCGGGCTCATTCACCCTCGACGTCCCATTCAACCGATGCGGGCCTCGATAACTCCCGATTTTTAATTAAATGCCTCTCCGGCAGTTCGATGAAAAAGAGATTTTGGCATCGGACCGCGCCGCGACACGCGGCCGGAAAGTAATCTGCGAAATTGAGGACCGGCCTTTGCGCGGAGCCGCGCCGAGCTTTTTTCGGCATCGTCATCGAACCGACCAAAATAAGAGGATTTTTCGCGATAACCTGCGGATTAAAAGGAACGCGAAGGGCACCGCCCGATGGCCGAATCCGGGGGAGGAGGGACGCGCGCCCATGCCTTTGGAGGAGGAAGAGCCAAAGACGCGTGGCACTGCCTCCGTGAACTTTGGAGAAGCCGCAAACGCGATTAACTTCCCTCGCGAGGCACGAGGAAGGTAGCTCGGAGCTTCTGACGGGCTCCGACGAGCCTGCCAATGTTGGGCTCAACTTTTTCCAAGGGGCTTCGGCCCAGCCCGGGGCTCGCTTTTGACGGAGCCGAGCCCTGCCATTGGATATTTTTTAACGAGCTGTCGTAGGGGAAAATGCGATATTTCTGTAAAGGCCACCTCGCTCCCCCACGTCCCGGCACGCTCCCCCTCGTCCCCTTCGTCCTGGCCGTACATCTCGACCCGGTAAACGCGATCGATCGTCTTGGTATCCTCGCCCTTCCATTGTTTCCAAGGGCCCGGGAGCAGGGGGGAGGAAAAACTCGGGAAAAATTTACATCCGCGATTGCGGTCGCGCACCCCAGAAAGCTCGCGGATTATTTACGCGGCAGGGCGGCGCGGCGGAGTGGCGGACGACCAAGTTTGGAAAGTGGAATAGGAGGAGCTTTGGCAGGTTGGCGGCAAGAAACGACGGGGATATCGGTATTGGCATAATCGAGGAGAGGGCTAGGTATAATCGCCGATGCGCCCCCGCCCCTTTTTGCGATTCTCCCCCGTCCCCGAATTCTCCGGTTCTCGGGATTCTTCGCGCGACTTGATCTCTCTTTCAAGGGGATACCCGGAGGACAAAGGGAGCGCTGACAAGAGTCTAACAAAAATGAAGCCCGCTGTCTTACAAAAGTGGGTCCCACCGAAGGTGGAGGAGCGGAGAAGGGGGGCAAAAAGCAAGGCCGATGGAAAAGGGGCCGGGGAGAGGAGGAGGGGGGGGGGGGCACTGGATGTATCGCGCAGTGGCGGCTGTCGTGATTCGTGCGAATCGGCCCTTACGATTCGGAATCGCGCGGTGGAAGGCGAGCGGAGGGCAGGAGGGCGGCAGGAGGGCCGCGAGGGGGAGAGACGGAGCGGTGGGAGGGGCGGGGGGTGGCGAGGAAGGGGGGAGGGACAACGAGCACGAAGAAAGAAGGCAAGAAGGAAGGAGACGATAAAGATAGAAAGAAGGAGCGGGGGCACGAAAAAGAGAGGGAGAGGAGCCTCGAGCGAGTGCTAAGCCCAATGCGAGAGTGCCCAGGCTAAGCCCGAGGCAGAAAGAAAGGTTTTATCTGCTCGCAGTTATTTATCGCTTTCCGTTGTAGCGCTGGCGTCGGGGCACGACCAATCAGAAGTCAGTATCCCCGGGTACCAGTCCGCGCCATCCGCATACATTATCGTGCGGAGCCTCGGCCATTGTCTTTCCACCGTTGTAAATCACATTTTATTCCCTCGCTTACGGTTTCATTTTATTTATTTGCCGGAGAAACGTATCGCTACCGTACTCGTGGCCAACTCGCGCGCACATGCACGGCCGCACGGGCTTCGGACACAGGCCCGAATCTAGCCCCGTGAGGCGGAGCGCCGGACACAGCCGCACGAGCTTGCGCGGGCTTGCGCGAGCTTGCGCGCCCGCTCGCCTCTCGCAACGTGCGACGCGGAGCGCGAGGGGGAGGCCCGAGCGACGAGCGACTTCGATTTTTATTAAGCACCCGGACCGGCCGACGTCCACCGTCGCCGACGAGGACGAGGACTGTTTAACCAAATTCCAGCGCGAGATCGCCCCGCTGCGCCGCGCTCCATCCACTCTCCCCTTTCCCTCTCTTTACCTTCCCCCTTTTCCCCCTGCCTCCTTTATTCCCAACGCCTCCTTTCCTTTATTCCGAGTTCCTTCACCGATGGGCTTTCCTTCCAAGTAGTTTACAAAAAGTGGCGGATTCATTTCGAATAGATTCGAAATAGATTCGAGTAGATTTCGGATGGGACGACTGTGGATACTTAAGTTGTACGATTAACGCGATGTGCGACAATAGGGCTCCGAAAGGATAGCGACACCTTTGTCGATATCTCGCGGATCTTCGTCGAGCTGGCACGTTCCAAGAGTGTACCTCGATCACTCCCAGCGTGCTTCATGAGTGCAAATTTATCGGTATCGTCCATCCACCGGCGGTCTTATACGCGCCCTTTGTGCCACGTCTTAATTATACGTTAGACCGCTATGTGCCGATACTTTACTACAGCGTTGCCATCCCACCGATGTAACGCGCGCCGCTTCGTTTTAATGCCCGGGCCTACGAGGCCAAGAGAGCGATGCTTCGCGAATGCCTATCGCTCCCCGTTACGTTGTTTGACGCTAATTTGCGGCCCTTCGGCGTTGACGCGTTCCCAACGGATGACGAAGACTCTCGTACGCGCGGTACCAATCTAACGTTCCACTCGCGGTACTTCCCGTCTTTCTCGTCGACCGTGAACCCGATATCCCTCTAGAATGTGCTCAAAGGCTTCTCGATGCGTCTACTGGATTTTTAGCGTGTGAAGTATTAAGATATATAGAAACTAAATGGGGATAGCGATGAAATTATTGATCCTGAATGCGTGCCCGAAGAGAATCAATACCCCTTCCAGATCCACCAGTATTGTCTTCCGTTACTCCTTGGGTGAACGTGCCTGAATATTGGCGTTGCATGAGTACGAGGAAGTACGACGATCGAAACGGAAGCTTGGTGCGAATGACCGTAATGTTTGACGCGGTGTTGCAACGACATCAAACACGTTAAAAGAGCTATTGGAAATTGAATCGAATTTTAACGCGCGCCCAATGCGCTCGGTCCTCGATGTCTGTCCAGCTACGTCGAAAAAGCACGACGTATACTTATCGACGATGAACAAGTTTCGTGTCGTAGCAATCGGAATGAGACGCTTGTAAAAGAATTCTGCACGTTGATGTTGGAGGCGTCGATTACGAGGCAAGAGAGAGCTTGGCCTGTCGTTTCGCATCTCTCGAGGAACCAAAGTAAAGGAGAGAAAATCGCGTACCGAGGTCCGTCGAGAAGAAAGATAATACCGCGTCTTTCGACCCGCTTCCAAATCCGTAGAGTTCCTTGGCAATGTGAAATTCATGTACACCTCGGTCCAAATCCTTGTATCTGTGTTCGTTCAAAATTTTCCGTGTGACTAAAAAAAAAACCGAAATCCTAGTTTGACGGAATAAAACACCAAATGCTTGTGATAGTTTCAGCGGTGCAAGTAGACCATGCAGGCCAGGCTCTCTCCCAGCCTCAGTCGCGTCCTGGCCATCAACAGGTCAGTAACAAAGACAAGTATTATTAAAGATTATACGTGTGTCGGAAAGTTCGATAGAACCACGCTATGAAGCGGCCTAACGGACGAATAACCTTCTCGTTATTGACCATTCCAACGATCCCTGGACGAGGAATCGTTCGACGAGCGTAGAGGACTCGATCCGACGCGTCGAACGACGTTACCCAAAAACGATGCGTCCAAACGTGCGCAAGCCGAATGTTCGTTGAGCAATTTTTCTCCAAATGGGTTGAAACTGCGATACGACCACCGTACGAAATCCTCACCGGCAATTATACCTCAGGAGTATATTTATTTGATCGCTTCTAGAAGAGAAAGTTGGACAGCTCGCAGCCAGTCGTTGCCCGTTACATACCGTGGCTCTATCGTACACACTTTCGATAAATACACCGTTGAAAATCGCGGTGACATTCTCTCCGATACTGTTTATCGTGCGGCTGAAATCCGAGCGTAGGACACACCGAGATATCTATTTGTATCGAAGGAAGTTTAGCCAGCGGGAGAGAGAGAGAAAGAGGGGGAGGAGGGTGCTTGGAGGGAGCGGGGAAACTCGGAGGAGGTCGTAGAGCGCTTTCTCTCGCGCCTCCGTAAAGTTTTTCCACTGTGCGTCAGCATTCCCCGGGCCCCGGGTTAACCTGCAATTCCGAGGACCACGAAAACGAGTATAGGAAACAAGCGACCCCCATGAGAGAATGGAAAGAGGGGGAGGTGCCATTCGGTGGGAGACGAAACTTTAAATCGCTGTAATTCGTTTTCATGGGCGTCCACCAAACCCTCGGCCCGCGGCGGCACCAGCATCCTGATTACTTTTTCGTGCCCCCACGAGTCGAGGCCACGCTCCTTTCCCTCTTCCATTCTCCTTCCTCTCAACCCCCTCTCACCCTCGAACGACTTTTTTGTCGCGTGCGAAATTAGCCTAACCTCAAATTAGATTCCCGCCTCCCCTTCTGCGTTTTTTTTGTCTTTTAATGCAACTCGAAACTGTGCACGAGAAGCTTGTTTTGAGTTGCCTCTCCGTGGCACCTACTTTTTTTTTTCCCGCCCAACCCTTCGACTCCGCTCGAGTGTGCCTTACCCTCCATGCAAATGGCCGATTGTTTCGCACCCCGTGGCAGGGGGCGGTCACATGGTACCGGGACAGAGAGGGATGCTGGGGGCAAAAAGCGACACGCTCACTTGCCCTTTATGCGCATTAATATCGTGATTGGACAGGGTCGAGGACAGGTAAAGACGACTCGTTCCGTAGGAGCATCGCGAAGCGCGTTTTAAATTCGCCGAACGCGCATAACGAATGCGACGAAGAAGGCAAGTCTCGTTGGATATCTTTCCTCATATTAGCATTGGTAATTAGTAACGTCGGATCATATGACTAATCGGTCATTCGCGATAAATATTAACCGTGCGTCGAACAATGGGCGTTTGATCGGTTGGAAATTTAATCGGTTCGAAAATCATATCGGAGTTGCAAAACGTTAAAAGGATCGCCACGATGAATAACGCACATACTGGTTTTATTAACCTAGAAAGATAAACTATCTGATCAATACCTATAAACAAACCGACGCTGCATATATTCCGCAGTGCTACACTGTTCAGCTACTCAATGATTTATAACTCCTACTTACGAACCGCATCGATTTCTCTCGGATACACCAACCTTACGCCTACGTCATTTCGTACGACTCCTTCCTAACTGCATCCATAAAATCAGTTGCTATTACTATTCCAAGCATTTCAGTCATCGTGCAATCATCAATTTAGTTCGCAGCCCACGTACCCACCTCTTACACGTACTTCTCGAGGTCGTCCAAGTATCTCGACTTTTCCGCCATGATCGAGAAAATTTGCGATCGAAAGTAGGCCCTCCTCCTCTTTCTTTCGAGGAACGTCGAATCGGGATTAACGGCACGCCGATCCACGTTCAGCACCGTAATTACGGTGCACGAACGAATATGATCCGCGCGGAGCCTTCGTGCAATGTCTCGCGTTAAGCACTTCAAAGACATCGAGTACGCCGACAGGCGTACATTTACCACTTACCCGCAGTACGCGCTCCTAGGAACAGAATAGTAAGAAGTCGTTCCGTGATGGATCGAGGGTGGGACCTTGGAAAAGGAGGAGGGTGTCGTGAAAGGGGAAGGGCCGATAATGAGACGTCCTCGCTTTGAAGTTCGCGAAAACGATTGTCATCCCGGCCGTTCGATCGGCGCGAAATGAGACGCGAGAGGGCGGCGTGAAACGGGATTGGAGCGGAATTGCTCCCCGGTAGGAATTACTCTTTCTGGAAAATCACGCGTCCACCTTTCTAGACGGCAATCGGGCTGAGGTATCGACTAAACAATGTGCCACGTTTGAGAAGACGTAGAGCCAAGCGCGAAAACGACGTCCAATCGAAGAGATTCCCCCAGTTCCCTTTAAATCCCCTTTATACGCCTCGCACACCGTCTCGCGACCGTTTGAAGCGTGTCCGCTCGCACCGATATATCGTCCAGCGAAACCTCGGCGGCGCTAAAAATCTACTTATTTCTAGGCTTTCTAGGCTCGCGTTGTTATCAATCGAAATCGCAGGCTCGCCGCGACGGTGCAAATCGAGTATCGAAATAGCGTGGAAAGGGCGCGTTTTACCTAACGAGAAAAACATCCGAACCTATGATTTCCAACGTCTCTACCGGGGCTTGCCTTCTCGTGTCAAGCTGGAAAGTGGAAAGAATGCGTATGATTTATTTATCTCGTAATACGTTATTCGGTACGCACGTACGCGGTGCACGATCGTCAGGGCGAATGACCGGCGTTCCTCGTGCCTCGTGCAAGGTCAAGGGTCATCCCTGACCCTGGCACTCGATGTCCATTCCGGGAAAAAGTCTGTAATGATCATTCGTGACATAAAGCTATTTTTTTAACGCCTGCTACTGCAGGGAGTTGCACTCGGGATGGCGTATCCCACGATACGCGGGAGGAATAAAGAGCCATGTAATCGGAATAAAGTACAGTGCGATGAGCGCACACCCCTTCGTATTACCTCCCGGTAATGGGAATCTCGTAAACTATGCAACAGAACGCTGACCTACCCGCTTCGACGCTCGCGGACGTTTAGAGGGATAAATTAATGAGGACGCGTATTCGGATTCGAAGCTTACGACCGTCCAAATCCCGTAAGCATTGCCGGATTGAATTTTGGAGGACGCCCCCAAAGTTGATCCGCGTAATGCCTATCAAAAGCAATTTCATTGCGTTCGCTAATATCGGTATAGCGATACATCCTAGCAATTGCGCCCTCTCTAAATATACGCACGATTTAAGAATCGATACGACAGTGTCGCTTATGTAGGCACGCTATGGCGCGTATTTTTAGGCAATCGCTGCATTATTCCTCGTTTCGATACATAAGCGGACGTACTTTCTCGATAATGCGCTACGCGGTGTAAAACAAATGAAAGGTACGCTCACGATTATTGACGTTTCAACTCTCCGTTCCTCGTGCCGTAAGCACGTGCTTCAATCGACGCGTACTAATAACGCGCGAACTCGCGTACACGTTCCTTTGTAAAAACGTAAGCATTCGCGTAGTCGAACTTGAGGTAAAGCACCGATACGCTTATCCCGCGTGTACTCGCGTACACTTAAGTACTCGCGAAATGGAAAGCCCTTGAGCCTGTAAATCGTCGACTTAATAAAGTTTTTCTAACGGAGTACGAATGGCAATATTATCTTACGCAACGATCGTTGCACCGTGACGCGTCGCTTGTCCGCGTGGCGAGTGAAAACTTTCGAGTACATTACGAATCAACAATGACGGTACGAGCAACCAAGTTTTTCGAGCGCTCCTGCAAGGAGAGATATTTTGAAATGCAAAGGCACATAACCGTCGCATCGGTGAGCGTGCATTCTCATCGAGTACGAACGGAAAATGATACCCGTAATAAAAATTTCAATCGCGAAGAAACGAACGATCGCATGCCGTACGGGACATGATCATTTTCAACGGTAGAATGTCACATGGTTGCAAAAACATGGCGTAGAAAGTTTCTACCACGCCTGCCCCGTGAGTAAAAATGGCCTGTCATCGATCTACCCTTGGTAGCAACCCAACAACCCCCGCTTTAACGCGTCATTACGAGGTAGGAAACACAAATTTATTCCTGCACGGTACTGAATAAAATAAAGAGCTACCGTTCGCCCTCCGAAGGATCTTAAATAACTCGCGTTATTTTCGTTACATCTCGGGACGTCAAAACGGTGGTATTAATAAAGCGTTATTCGACATAATCGCGACTCGTTGCGAAGAACAACGATAATCGATATTCGCGCGAATAAACGTGGAAAACGAGGAAAAAAGCTGTGGTCTGCCTAGCCGTGCAAGACGAACCCCTCGAAATGCATTTTTTTTCTACCCCACGAAAAATCCTCGCCCACCCCTGGCTTCGACTCTTCTCGCCCCACGAGCCTATCGCGTACGCTTATTAACGAAAAAAAAGGCGGCCATTAATAGCACCCCCCTTCCCCCTCTGCGGCGCCATAAATATCGAAATAACGCTCACCCCTGGGGTACCTTCCACCATCCACGCGAGGGAAATGTGGCGCGTGGAAAACGCGATTCGAAACCGACATATGGGGCCCCATTTCTCCGGACGAATCATGGGAATAAAATTGTGGCGCCTTCCAAAATTACATCTACATTCGAATCGGGCAACGCGATACGCGAGACTGCTTTGTTCTTAACATCGCCAAAAACGAGTCTACCCCGGAGTACTCGTAAGGTTTCCAAGAGAGTTTCTAAAACGGGTTGGCAAAGAACGCGAGGCCGATGACCAGCTCGAATGGGCTTATGAATTTTTGGTAAACTAATAGGACGATCGAATGTTTTCATGCCGATTTGGGCATTAATTAAGAGCACACGATGGATGCACCAGAGGGAGAAGGAGAGTGGAAAAAAAGGGAGATGAGCGGTGCAGGCAGACAGGGGCTGCAGAAAGAAACGGCCGCCGTGGAGTCATAAACGTGAGTTATGTCAGCAGTTAGATAGTTGAATCTCAGTATTCCGTGGCGCGCTTTCGGTCCGTTAATATCTTCATTACTAAATCATCCCTACCATTTCCACCCTTCACCTTTTGCCGCACAAGTATAACGCCGCACACACGCACGCCTGGCAATCTCTGGATTCTACCCTAAGTACGGCCATTTTCATCCACGGCACATCTTTCCTTTATACGATCACCTATCTCCGATGCTGGAAGGTACGAACTTCCGTTTCGTATTTCATGAAAACCTGGCAAAATAGGGACCGTAGATGGCCCGTTACCGGGGCATGGACTTTTTTTATTTGCAATCGCATTAAGATCGTCAAGACGTATCGAAATTTGTTCCAAACGCAAATGACGGTACATTCGCGATTCGATGTTCGGCATCGCGCGTATACTTACGGTTAGGGACGGTCCGTTGTCCGTCTCGAATATCGTCGGTTCGGCGTTGCAATACCACGAAAAATCATACGTCCGGCCGAAGAATGCGAACGAAAGAGGAGCGGCGCATTTGAATCGAAAGAACATCTACTTCTCCCGACCCTCCCGGCTTCGAGCCACCGTTGCAAATGCGCTTTCTACCAGGAATTAAACTGGCGACCTTAAATTAAACCGTTCATACGAACGGGTCGTAAGGCCTGACACTCACGATAATTCACGTCGACCCACGTTGACGGCTCCGGTCGTGTCGCATACAAATGGCGAAAATTCGTACGGTCGTTACCTCTATGCGAAACGAGCAAAAAATCTCAAACGGAGACGGACGAGGAGGAGAGCGAGGGAGAAGGAATCGCTAAAGCTTCACGCGAAAGGAACTTTCCGTGGTGTTTGAACGAATCAAATTATAAACACAAATCGAACGTACATTTTTTTTTCCACGATCACTCTCGTTCGCCGCGATTCGTTTAATCGAATCCCACAAAGTGAATCGACACGATCGAGATCGGTGCTTCCCTCCGAGTCGTTTCGAATATCGTCGGTCGACGTTCATCGAATTTCGAACGGTTTTGCAAAGAGCGCGCCCGACAGCGAGCGAGATTGGACGCGCGAGGTGAAAGTGGCAAGCCCTCGCGGCCCAAGGTATTCTCGGCGTAATGATCTTTTTAGTTCCATATCGAACCGCGATTTCGGTCGTGTTTCTTTCATTTTTTCGTGCAAACAATGAAGATCGACGTGCAACTACCGTGCGGTCGTAACGCTCCTCCGAGAATCTTCGCGTGGCAATTAGAGATGCTGCCACGGTTTTTTGCCCGGTAGGTATCTCTCGGTACACTTTAAAGGCACGTACACACGCGCGTCCGCGGGGTGGGCCAGCTCGGATCGAGCGCTCCAAAGGATAATTGTACCGTCTGGCCGTCCATTATCGTCGGTTCATCCACGTCTCTCGACTCGCCGATTCGACGGACTTTAGGCCGTCGACGCTACCGAGGACTAGCCCTGGGTAATGAACAAAAAAGGCGAGATCAAAGTAATCGCGCGAAACTGACTCGGCGGTGCTCAACTCGCTACGTTAACGCTAATTACCCGCGACACCCGTTCGTTCCGCTTTGATCAAAACCACGCCTAGGAAAGTATACGAAGATTATCGCGTCGTCCCTAATCGTGACATACCCATCGCAAAGATAAACAAACGCGGTACGTCCCGTTCTCGTACGATGGTCCGAGCGAGCCAAGAGAGCTTCGCGCGAGCAGTACCGTCCAACCGATATCGTGGGAAGACGTCGATCCTTGGATTGACGGCGGATCGAGGGACGGAAAGAGCTCACCGACAGAGGGACAAGGATCACGGCGGAGGTTTTAAAATTTATTATAAAGAAAGCAGGAGGATTATCGGGATGAGACGAAGGGCGGAAAGTACCCCGTTAACGGCATGCTCGAGGATTAACCCCGGGCGCGAGGGCGAGGTAGAGAGAGAAGTGGGGAGAGGACGATTCCATGAGGGGCAGGACAATTAATTAATGCCGGCTCCACCGTTTAATTCGGGGCGCAAACGAGTCGGATTCTGGCCGACGGAGTAGGCCGTGCAAATGCCTCCCGCGGCAACCTGTTGCCGTTGAACCGGAGCGGAGAGGAAAGTGATCGTCGGCGTTTGAACGGTGGTGGAAGAGCGAGGAGCGAGGAGCGAGGAGCGAGGGGCGCGGGGGAGAGGAGGGCGGGGAGGGAGGGTGGCCGATGGCCGCGAAGGCCGAGGAGGCCTCGGAGGGTAACGGAGATGCTGCGAGCTGGCAATTAAGCCATCAACCCTTAATGAATGAACCCGCTGTCGGCCGGCAACCCTCCCGCGGCAAACCCCATTAGCTAACTAACCCGCAGTTATTTGCATGTCTGACGGAGAGGGTGAGCCGCCGAGATTCGCCGAGACAATTACGCGCGACTTTATGATCAGGTGCTTAAAGGCTTAAAGCCGAAGGACCCTTCGGCAGCGCGGCTAATTCCCGTGGGAAGTTTATCGTGGACCTGCCTTTTTCACGGGCCGAGCCAACGGACGAGCACCGTTTAATCCGCGGTATTCCTCCCTCTTCGCTCGACGCACTCGATCCGCCCTTTTCGCGACGTCGCATCCGATATTGCACACCGACTTCACCGTTCGCCCCCCGCGCTTCTCTCCCCTCGGGGTGTTGATTAGTCCCTTATCGAGAAGGTCATTTTCTTTCGGTTCCTTGGTAAATTGACTTTTCGGCACGGACACGAACGTCGCGCGGTGAGACAAACGAGGTTGTTGTCGGGATAAGGTGCCCCAGAAGTGACGGACCGTTTCCGGTTGGAGTTAAGGAGCGTTTAATTGGCACGCCTCGATACACTCGTCTACCCATTCCGACTGATTCCACGCGGGAACGTGCCCTTTATGACCGCGAGGCGAACGATTTGGTGCCGGGCCACGAAAAGGGATGAGACGGTCAAGCTCCTTGACCGTGTAGGCCTTCTTATCTTCGAGGGAGATCTCGGTACGGTGATACGTTTGAGGCTAATTCTTTCCAAGATTTCCACCGATGCCAACCCGGTAAACTACCTCGAACTTCCATAGGGATACCATCGATTAATTCCCCAGGTCGAACCACGCCGGCGAGGATTAAACTTACGATATCCCACTTGAACGAGGATTTTTAACCTCTGAATAAACCGGCTATGCTGGAAAAAAAAAACAAGCCGGAATTGGAGAATAGCCCTCGAAGACGTTTGGTCGAAATGCAGCTTTAACGATCACACCGTTTCGCGATGTTTGCCGTAAGGAAGCTTTGAGGACAAATACCCGGTTGCAGTGTCGGATTGATCGAAAGGGCAAATCTCCAGGGAACGAGAGAGTGCTTTGTACCCGCACGGTACCGAGGGATCGCGTGTCCGGACGCACTTTGTCCTCCTAACTCCTTATGCCTTATCCAGTTCTTAGCGCGGAAACGCTAATTCGTTGATTACCCTAATGACTGTCAGGGAACCGGCAGGGAAGATGAAAACTACGAGGTTCGCGAATCCTTTTCTTGATTTATGCCTGGCGCGCTCTTTACGCTCGTCTCACACCGGCACTCCTCTCATCATCGTCCGCATCGATTGCACATTATTTTACCGATACGATATTTTAAGACTCATCGATATTCCTTAAGAGAGAGCTGAACGTGCGTGAACTCTACCGAAGCTTAAAATTTCGTTTACCGAGTATCACGATGGCGAGATTGTGCTCTGCCAGGTTTCGAGCTGTTCCTAAATCTCCTCGGAGTATTTGAGGCAGAATCGAGAAAGGTAAAGAGCGAGGAGGCACGGCTTTGACGAAACGAGATCGGACAGGAGAAGGCTGCGAAGATCCATATTTGGCGCAGTCCCTTAATCCAAACACGGTTGGCTGTCGGTCGATGTTACAACCACGAATTTAAATTACACACGTAGCAGCCGTTATCTCGATAGGGTTTCTTAATCCCATCCGGGTAGCACTAACGCCCTACTTTCGCGCCCTCCACCCTCCCGGCTTAATTACTCTAATCAGGTGTCAGCGTCACAGCCCGAGAATCGACCAATCGGCGGGCAGGTTTGACACTTGCTACCGGGAGAATTCCTTAACCCCACGTCGGGCTCGTGCAGGCCGAAGAGGAAGACCCTATCGTGCACGAACGAACTTACCATCCACGGGGATGAACGCGCGGCCCCGACCAGATTTTATTTTCATTCTGCGCTCGCGCATCGACCTTGTGGAAATCTCGCGAGAACGCTCGGATTTGCTTTTAACGCGAAAATTCCCCGCTGCGCTCTCGAAACATCCGGACATTCTATAGATGTCCGCAAAGAGAAAAGGAGACGAAAATAGAGGTAAAAGCGGGCTCAAAGATTATGCGAAATTGCGAAGAGGTCTTCTCAACCGCTTCGATGATTCCGGTGTTAGAATACAGCGACCGACGCGAGGCAAAAGGGAGCATCGTTACGAGTCTTCGAGCGATTACCTCGCTTCGATTAAAACGTATTTTACAAGGTCGTAAATATTCCGGGGAATGCTTAACCCCAAGTTACCCGGGTAATCGTTAATTGGAAACAGTTTCTGCCTTCGAACTAACCGTAAATCGCGATGGAAACGCGCGACGAAAGTTTCCGCCGTGCTCGAAACTCCTTCTTTTCTTTTACGACGGTAATAAGGGAGTGATAATAAACGAGCGGAGTCTTGGATATTAAAATCTTTCCTCCTCGGGAGGCTTCGAGTGTTTCCTCGAGACGAGGAAGTGGTGCTCCTCGCATTGTTTGCGGGACCAGCTTGAATCCTCCTAATTAGAAAATTCTCGTCGCGACCCCGCCTTCGCGTGCGCCTTCTTCCTTCCACGAACCTTTTTATTATACGAGGGCGTAACAAGGGCCGAGGGTGCCTCGGTAATTATTATTCAAATATTTCCCTTTGCCCGAGCCCGCCGCATTAATATTTACAATGCTACCCCGGCAGTCATCCCCTTCGCGGGAGTTTGTGCCAAAGGAAGATCTCCCGACCAAGACGCCCATTTTACCTTTCTGTCCCACATTCCGCCCGATCGCAAGAGCATTGCGATTACGATTTCAGGCCTCGATGCGACGAATCTTCGACGAACGTTACCTACGCCGCGCACACGCACCTCTAGGCCTCGCTGTCGAAATGCCGATATCGCGCTATAACCTGCAAGGCGTACACCTCGATCTCGCAGAGCGATGCGACTTGCAGAGTATCGCATCATCGCGGTATACGAGACGTCGATGGTATCGTTCCAATCTTCGTGGAGATATTCATCGGTATGGAAGGGGTGGTCCTGCGCTTGGTATAAAGGGAAATAGTTTGCGGGCTACGGTAAGGATAATAAAAATAGTCGAGGCTAGCGTTGGAACGGCGAGGCCTGGTGCGTCCGCGCTAGCCGTGAAAGTCTTTCAAGCGCGCTCTTAAGGGGATTCAATAACACATGCATTTTAAGAGCCGTAACGGTGCTATCTTCGGCTCGCCATACACGCGCACGGCCGGGCACATTTTCTCGCCGTTAAAAAATTCGATTCCAGGCGCATCTAATCCGGTTAAAGAGCCACGCATGCCAGGTGAACCTGGTCTTATTGACGCGAGCGCTTTGCGCCCTCCTTCCCCTCCTCTCCGCAAGCCGCCCTCTCCCTCGGAGGGAATCCCGCACCCTCCTGGTTTCCTAACGATGTGCCAACAAAATGCGGGCCACGAATAAAGGATCCGCTCGAGGAGGAGCGTAAGCAGATCGAGGAAAGGAAGAACCGGCGGACTCGAGGAGGGAATAAAAAGGCGAAGAGGCGCAAGACAAATACGAGGGCTGCCGGAGTAAGGTAGGGAGCGGGAAGGGGAGGGGGTGGCTTGTTGCCCCAAGAAACAGACCGTTGAAATCGCTGGCCGTCATCGCTTTTCCCGGTGTCGAAAGTATTCCTTTGCCCCCGATGGGGTTTCACCCCTTAATTATCCGGCCGACAATTATTTTTAACGACGCCACGATATCTTAACGAGACCTAATCCGCCGACGTGGCGTCCATTAAAGCGGGAGGCAACTGGAAGGGTAAGACGAATGTCACAAAGGACGTCTCCTTACCGCTGCTTTTTAATCCCCGCCGAAATCCCTCCTTACCGCCGTAACATTCTTGTCCCTCTCGTCTGTCGGCCCAGTAATTCCGGGCTACAGCCCGTTCCGTTAACGTCGGCCAGCCGATGTATCCACCTCGGGGATAATCGAGTGACGTCGAGGACGCGTAGAAGCCAAGGGGACATTCGCGTGGAACGCTCGCGAACGGGTGCGAGCGGATCGAACGCATTCGAGAAAACGGCTGGCGGGCCGATATTCGAGGCGTGGATGCCTTTGGGTTCGATAGGAAGGCGTTCGAAGGAGAGCGAATTGATTCGACGGAAGGAGAGACTTGGACGGTGCTGCGATCACGCGAGTGTGTCACCACTCCCATTTTTGAGCCGTGTTACCGCATGGTAATCGTCTAATAATTGAACGAAGGTAATTACCGTGTGATCGGGCACTTCCCACGTTCGGCGCGCCTCGCTCATTAAACCGTCGCTTAATGACGTTTGCGATTGATCGGTCTACACTCGATATGGTCACGGCAACGCTCGTGTTCCTAACAATTATGGTGTATTAGTTAATCCTGTTTGATTATAGTTCGTTTATCGTTCGAAGTTAAACAGCGCCCAACCGACACGTTGTTACCGAGGCAAGTTTCGCAACGAATTATTTATCATCCGCGACTCCACGAGGATCCTCGAAGGATTAGCGGTAATGTTCGATCATCGGTGTAATCTCGAAGGCAATTTCGCGGAACTTTCAAGTTCGGTTTCGCAACTCGTTGGCCGATGTCTTCCTCGAAGAAGAAGCTTTAAATCACCGACGACGCGGGTTTTGGGGATCTGTGAGAACGAGTTAATACGAGCAATGAACGGTCGAGAATCATCGACGCGAGTCTTTGGAGAACATCGCTCTCGCGCGTCAGGGTCAACGAGGCGTTATGTACGCGTGGTCGAGTATCGAGGTGGACTCGTAGGGACGAATAATCGGATCGCTACCGGATACACTGCCGATCCAAACCCACTTGCGCCAGTCGGAATTATTCGCGTTCCCAGCGAACTAGCCTTCCGGACTGTGCCCAGGGACGGATCAAGAGCGACGCGCCACTCTCGCTCCGTTCCATCGGATCCTTCCGAGAACCGGCAGGATGCTCCGCACAAATCCCAAGTCACAGTATACTTCGAGAGAAATCGGTCCCCGCGCGAAGAATCGAAATCCTCGCGAGGTGGAGGCCGACTGTCGATGAGCGCGAATCACGGACGCTAATGAGTCCACGCGCTTAACGACTTTGGCAGGACCTTCGTCACGGCGATTAGCTCGTGACGCAGAGGTACGTCCGGCCGAGCTCGAAAAACGAAGGAAGCCGCGACAATGGGAATCGCGCAGGTCTCGGAGATCCGCCCCTGACTTTGGGGACTCCGCGTACCCTTCACGTCGGGCCTCCACCGTGGCTCTGCATTTAAATAATTAAAGATCCGGCGGGACGGATGGACGCACGAACTCGGCGTATTAATGGGATAATCGAGCGCTCAACGTCGAGCTCGAAGCGGCAGGGAGGAGAGGGCAGATCGGTGGTTGGTGACGGTGGTGGTGGTGGTGGTGGTGGTGGTGTTGGTGGTGTTGGTGATGTTGGTGGTGGTGTTGGTGGTGGTGGTGGTGGCGGCGGTGGCGGTGGCGGCGGCGGCGGCGGCGGCGGCGGCGGCGGCGGTGGCGGCGGTGGCGGTGGACGGGTGATAATGATTTTATAGTCAGCTGAACTGGCCGGGGGAGGGGGGTGAGAGACAATTGACTCGATAATACGGGTCTTCCTGCCTGGCACCCGTTGATACCGACGGCGAATCAAGTGCGAACACCCGACCGACCGACCGAGAGAGAAAGAACGAGGGACAAGGATAAATGTTCCGTTCGCTAATGACCCCGGTGCTTCTTTAGGGACGGCTCCTCGACTTAGGCTACCGGTCGAAGACCTCTCCACCTCTTCGTCAGGGCCCGAGAAATCAGGTACCTGACAGCAAACTCCACCTTTTGGCTCCCGCTGCATCCGTTCCTTTGGCGAACTTAATGTCGGGCCAAGTCGGTGGGAGTCGCGATGAGCGCGCCTGGGCGGCACGAACGTGCGACGGAGAAAGGAACCTGCGAATCGTTCGCGATCGAACCTCGAGTTGGCTCGGACGACGACGACCCTTCCTCTTTTTGCCGCCAACTTTTTGGCTTCCCTCGAGAGGAACTCTCCTCGGAGGTATTCCCTCGCAAAATGCGAGAAGCCGCGGGAGCGAGAAAATTCGTTCGCGATGCGGAGAGACGCGTCTTCGAGGGACAGGTGAGACGCCGAGTGGTTCGGCACGAACCGCACATGCCTCACCGCGGCAGGTTTATAGACGAGCGTATTTTCGTATCGTAATGCAGTCCCGCGGCTCCGAAGTCATCCGAGTTTGAATTAATATCGCGTCGTGTAAAACGTGTAACGAATGGACGCTCGCGCGTCTTTCATTGCTCGTAAAAAGTATTTACTTAATCCCATCCCTCCCTTTTCCGACGACGCGCTCGGGTATTAAGCCGGCACCTGCCTCCGGGCACTCGTACTTTCCAAATTTTCGTATCGCGCTACCTCGGCTACACGGGCTCTCCGCGTCGCCGCAGCGTCCTCCCACTCGATTCGTGCGGCGAATAAACCGAAAAAAAATTCCACCTAATCCCGTTTACGGGCTCTGTGAAGAGCCGCATACAAAGTTTTGTGGGATTCAATTACACGGGCTTATCCGGCCGATCTCCCGAAATGAATTTGCACGGTTCGGGGGGACTATTTATCGCGAGCAACGATTTTGCACTTTCGATGCAAATCCGCGATGCCTTGATTTTATTAGAGCCGGAATCCAAAGAACCGGAATCGGGGGATACCGGCGATGAAGGCGTCGGCCGCAAAAGAAGGATAGGCAGAAGAAATCCTGGCTGGCTTCGCGTGCGGCGGGCCGAGCGCAAAAATAGCTTCGGGACACGTCAATAATTAATTAGCGGAATTTATCGATACGCCGCCGCCGTTATCTTGTCCGATACGCGTACCAAGCGATTTCGTGGCCGGACCGCGAGATAAGCCGTCGTCAATTCACTCGACTGCCTCGTTCCCGCAGAAATTACGACTTCCTCGTGATCCTCGACATCCAACATTTCCTAAGGGACGCGCAGCCTGCCCCTATGCCGTTCTCGATATCCGCGTCGAATGGCCGAGCAGGTGAGTCCAAATGGTCCAACCCAATTCTCGTACTTTCGGTACGAGTATCGAGAATAATCGGAGGAATTATTCTCCATCGAAAGATCCTGGCTCGCTCGGATTCGTCGCGCGTGTACTCTTTACGCGTCGATCGGCATGGCCGAGCGTTGAGTCGTAAAGCACGGCATGCGTTTAAAAGTCTCCACAAGTTGAATGTACCTACGCAATTCGGATTCGCATTCCGACGATCTTCCGTTTCCCCGTTGAAGGAACGTATCGGCCGAGCCTCGCGAGGAGAACGAAAACCCTAATGGCACATTTTAAAAACCGTCGGTCCTTATCAAAGGTCATATCGTCGAAACGTCTGCCCCCCGAAACAACCTCTCGCAGCTCCACTCGCCGATTCCTTCATCGGGATTGACCCGTTTCTAACGAAGTTCCATTCGGCGATCCTGAGATACGTTCGGCTCGACGGAGAAGAAGCGAGAGAGAGAGAGAGAGAGAGAGAGAGAGAGAGAGAGAGAGAGAGAGAGAGAGAGAGAGAGAGAGAGAAAGGGGCGGGGGAGCGAGAGGAAGTGCGCTCGAGCCATTGATCCTGGCACAGGGACACGACTGAAACCGTGTCCAGGCACCACTTCGAGGCCTGGGACATCGGTCCCTTGACGTCTCAAGCGGGAGGGTCTCCCATCGGGCAAGATAACGAAATTAGCCCGGGCGCTAATTTATTTCCTAATTCTCGCACGAGCGGAGGTGTGAAACAGCCGTTCCGGGCCGTGGTATCCACGATAACGGGTCTCGATGAGAAATAAAAAGAGGAAGGAGGGTTCCTCCTCTCGTACGAAGACGATCACGGTAGAAGGAGACGGGACGAGAAGGAGGGCGACGGGTGAGCCGGGTTGGCGAGAGAGAGAAGGAGAGAGAGAGCGAGAGAGAGGGAGAGGGAGGGAGAGGGAGGGAGAGGGAGCGAGAGAGGGAGAGAGAGCGAGACGGAGGAGGCGAGCGAAGAGAAGATAATGCGAAGGCAGGAATGCACGCCCACGTTCACAACGTGTTTTCCTACGTTCGTGTGGTGGTCACCACGTGAGAACGTGCTAGCAAACACACGTGGAATGCACCGTTGTTGCATACTTCGAGTAGCATAGTTATGGATGCGCGAATGCACCGCTCTTGTCCGTGGCACTGACTCTCCGCCTGATCCCTGCCCGGTCAATGCTGCCCCCGGCGCTCCCCGCGCCTCGCTCCTCCAACCACTTGGGATCTTTCTCGCTCGCGCGCCAACAGGACGGCCCCTTTCCGACTTTCCTCGATGGGGCTTTAATCTTCCTAGCCCAGTGGAAAATCCTTCGTCCGTTAGGCGGGTCGAGCGAGTAGCGCGAATGTTCGTCGTCGAGAAATACCCGCCGCGGCTTAATTAAGAGTTTGCGGCGGGCGGATGCTCGACTACCCGGATATTGCGCAAAGCCAGAGGACTTGGGAGCCGCCGGGAAGGAAAGGTAATGGCGTGGATCGCGCTGATCCCGGGAAGGCCGCGAAAGATCATCCCGAGTTATGCACCACTGGGTCGTGTTCCCGTGAAAAAGGGTGCTTCGTCGTTGCCCTCGCTAAGGACACCCATTAAAATTCTTGAAAGCGCTAACTAACGACATTCCCGATTATTTTGTTCGACGCCCTTTGAATGCGAGTTTATAGCTCCCAGGATATACAGACATATACCTACCTACTTACCAGCGGAACCCACGGTATTGCGTCTGACACGGAAACTCGCTCGTAAATTCTCGCCGAACAAATTTCCAGCATGTGTCGCGGCTATCTTAAGGACAGAGGTACTCATCCGTCGCTCACGATAATCGCGCGAGAATCGTAAAATTCACCGCATAAATCGAGCGAAGGAATACCACGATCTTCGCTCCGAGGGTCTCCGCGATGCTTCGCGTTCCAGCTCGAGCGAGAGAAAAAGTCATATACCGATGGAGGATTATTCGTAGAGGAGGACGGACAGCGAAATAATATCCGTCGGTCGTCGATACGTCCAAAGTACGCGGAGGGGGAAGCAGCGAGCGAGGTTGGCTCGAAAGAAGATAAATCCCGCATTCTTAAGGGCAGATCGAAATACGGCGCACGGTCCGAGCGAAGCGTTCGCGACTCGAGACCAACCGGAGAACCACTGGAAGTTGGGAGCGGCCGGCAATCAGAATCTCGTACGTAGTCACACATTTAAACAAAAACACACATCGAGGTGGTACCGAAGCACTACTATCTCAATCCGTACGCAAATGAGCTCCTCTGGGCTCTAAGAAGACGAGACAAGAGCGATGCGCGCGTAAGCGTCGAGGCGCGTGTATGCGTGGCGTTTGACGCACACGGAGATAGGCAGGTACACGCACGGTCTCCTACGCGGTGTTGATCGTACACAGGAGTAGGAGGTGGAGTAGAAGCCGAGGGTGGACGGAAGAGAGGGCAAATCAGAGCCACTCAAAGAAATAATCAGTGCTCATTAAGAGCAATAACCCTTCTGTTCGGCCGGGCCGATTGTTTCAAGGGTGTCACACGGATCGGCCATCCGCGATACTGCGCGTTACTCGACCGCCTTCCTTATTATATTATTCTGATCGGGCGTGCGTCGAGGGCCCGAGCGGTGGCCTTGAAACGAAGGGGTCTATCGGCCCGCGAGATCGCCTCGTGAAACGTTAAGTGACCGTTATCTTCCTTCGGCGAGGGCGTTTCGCGAGGACCGATTTAACGACGCGTCCACCGCAAAGTGGTACCGGGAAAATGGATCTAAGTATCTCCTCTAATTTAACTCGCTCCACGGGCCACTATATTTCGATATTATTGCGCTTAATCGCGCCCGAGGGGGGAAGCTACTCCCGCCGCACCGGCATCCATGGAGCTTAAGCTCGCCTCGACCGAGCGACGATTATTTTTACGCTCCTCCTCCAACGGTATCTCCATTCAATGACGATCCCGGGCCCCCACCTCGGAATTACGCGTTATTTGTAGTAAGCACTCGGGAGTCATTATTCAGATGATTATATCAAACGAGAAGAACGAACCGGCACGATACTTCGGACGAGCTGGACCGCCCTTCGTAATGAATTTCCTACGTTTCTCGCGGCCGCCGCGCGGCCATAAGCGCCGAAGGAGGCGCGCAGAACTATACCATGGCCAATGTTGTTGCGCTAATCCCCCCATTTATCCGTAACACTTTTCTCCCTTCTTTACTGCGTAGCCAAGCCTCCTCCTTCCGAGAAGGCTTCCAAGAGGGCTGCTTCGATGGTGGGACATAAAAATGCGGATTATTTGCCCGCGCGATCGAGGCGAACCATAATCCACGCGAGCACGAGGTACGGGGAAGAAGTGTTAGTCAAACAGGGCATCCATGCGTGCCAGGGGTTCTCATTAAACGGCACGGTCGCCGCACAACTGCTTGGGCGTCACTTACGACGACGACGACGACGACGACGATGACGACGGCTCGGTCTCTCTAATAACTATCAATTCCAGCTTAATGTTGAGAGACCGTGCGTCGGAGCTACGGTGGACGCGAGAGAGAGAGAGAGAGAGAGAGAGAGAGAGAGAGAGAGAGAGAGAGGGAAAGAGTTGGGCGGGGGGGAGGGAGAAGAGAGAAATATACCGCTCACTACTTTTCTGCGTCCTTCGATGAGACTCGCACCCCACCAGGCCTGATAATTACAGGCGAGCGTCCAGCGAATGAGCAGGGGTATCATTAACACTTCCTGCCTCGTAACGACTCCTCGTCCGATACACGATACACGATATACCCATGCGCGTCACTGCGTAAACCTGTCAACCCACCCAATCGACGTGGAACAACGTCTTCCGTCCTTCTCCTTCACGATCGGGACGCATCGGGGATCCGATTAGGCTCTCCGCTCCCTCGGTCGGGGCCTCGTTCCTCGGGACACTACCACCGTTTCTGTCACCTAGCCGACGATACGCTTCCTACGGACCGTTCGCCATGTCCGCAAAAAGAAAGCCTCGGATAATCCTCGAATTCGAATTGATCAGCGGCCAAATATGCCACGAATCCACTTCGATTCGGTGTCCACCGAGGGCAGGATCTTGGAGCTACCAAGGCGGCCGCGGGAATTATCCCGTCAATGCGCATTGGCCTCCGGGCAAGCTAATAACTACCAATTTAGCCGTCTCACTCGGGCAAAAACAGGTTCTACATAAATTTTCCCTCGGTTACGTCCGGAACGTTATTATGACAACTAAGTTGGCACAAATCAATTACATTCGCGCATCGCCGCGCGATTATCTAATCTGATCGTATCTTTCTCCGAGAGCCGCGCGATTTTGGTCGGCTCTTTCCTTTTTGAGGATCGCCACCGTGCGTGCGGTGCCGGCTTACGGAACGTTACGTGCCACGGGCTCGGCCAAGAGTCAGGCGCGCGCGCGAGCCGTCGAGCTTGAGGGGACGCAAACACCAGCTTTTCCTTACCGTGTACCACCCTGTAAAAATATTTACCCACGATAAGGCCAGATCTTGAGAAACGTCCATAGGAGACGAATATTCCATCGCTCGACAATGCCGTCGGAAGGTAGAGGAGTCCCGTCCAGGGTCGCGTCGCCTTTCGCGTCCGAGGACGAATACTCTTGCGGGGAAAAGCAAAAACACGAGGGCGGGTCCCGCTGAAAGGCCGCTAGGTGCGAGGCCTAACGCGCTCAAGTACGGCTCGCGACCACTGGCGATCATTCGCGATATCCGGCAAAGGCCGAACGCCCCAGGGATCGAGAGCTCGCAGGCCCCTAATGTTCCCGAACTTTGATTTGCTTTCAGTAGCGGCTCCAGGCTTAAGCGGCGGCATCCACGCTGGCGGCTCGATGTACCTGCACGTGGAAGGAGGTACTCAGGTGCAAGTCCCGCGTTCCCTGATGCAGGCCTTTCTGCAGCAGGACCCGAATCACCCTGGCCTGGAAACGGTGCGCCTGCCCACGTCTCCCTGCGGCTCCGACGAGGCCGGACCGACGCAGCACTGCCGCGAGCTCGAGACCGAGCTGTGTCTGGTTTGCCGCCGGTGCGGCCGAGCCTATCCCCAGGAGTCGAGCCTGCTCGCTCACCAGCGTTCCTGCTATCTGGGCAACCAGCAGCGCCGCGGCGCCCTGCGCCTCGTCCAGTCGCGCTACGCCTGCACCCTCTGCGAGCCGGGCAGCCCTACGCGGAGCTACGCGAGCCTGGCGGAGTGGCGCCGGCACGCGGACGCGGCCCAGCACAGAGCGCGCCTCGAGGCCAGCGGCCAGGAACGACAGATCCATCAGTTCTGCCCCGTCGGCGCCATCGGGCCGGATACCGGCGCGCAAGCCGGCGAGGAGGCCAATCCCCTCACGGACGAGATGGAGGACGTCGTCAATCAAATCACCCTGCTGGCAGCGCGGGCGGCGGCTGAGAGCACGACCGGGGGCCAGGGAGGGCAGAGCCAGGGCCAGGGCCAGGGGCAGGGACAGGGCCAGGACAACAACAACGGGCCCGAGGCAAAGCGGCAGAAGCTGGTGCAGGAGGTCGCCGCGCTGGCTGGCGCGCGTTAAGGTTGGCAGGAGAGGCGGCCGCGGGACTGGAAGGCGGCGGTGGTGCGCCGGCATCGCGCGCCCACCTAGGAGATCGTCCGTCCTTCGGTCCGCTCCTCGGGGAAGAGGAAGGCGCGAAAAAGTGGTACCGAGTGCTCGGCGGGTGCGCGCGTCTCGAGAGGCCCGACGACCGGGAGACGGACGCTTACGGACACGCTCGCAACGTTCCTAACTGGCTGGACGAGGAGGAAGGGTTCCGCGCGTAGGTAGGGCCTATCGTCGGTGGGGAACTTTTTCTTCCGCTCCGGGCACCGGGGCGAGGAAGCCTCGGGCCGCTCCGAAGTACTCGCGCATGGACGGCGGACCAATCGTGAGGAGACCGCGCGACGAGCGTCTACCCCGTCTTGCTTTTTTCGTTGCGCACCGTCACTCTCGCGCAGCCCAATTTGCCTATTATTTTTGTAACGACAACCGTACAGCGCGCCATCAGGCTGCGCGCTCACCAAAGTTCCTCCGAGAAGAAGAACGAGGGGAGACGGAAGCGGGGAGAGCGAAGAACGACGAAGGGGACTGCGGGCCCTCCATCGAGGGAGCCCTCCCTCCCCCTCCCCACCTCCCTCCCCCCGTCGGACCCTCCTCGCGGCATCGATCGGCGGGAGGGCGCGCGATCGGTTTTCGGCCAAGGCGAAGGAAGAAACGGGGGGGGGGGAGAAGAGGGAGAGAAGGGCGGATAATGGGGAAGATGCGTCGACGACGCCGAGAGGCGCGTCGGGGTGGGCTGACTTAAACGTTCCTATGTAAAGTAATAATAAAAATTTAAGAAAGAGTTACTAATCGAGCGGACACTGAGGCGCGACACGCGGTAGGATAGCAGGGTGCGGCGTGCGAGAGGGGAAAAGAAAAGAAGGAAAAGATGGTCGTGGCGCCGCCATCGTTACGAATACGTACGTACATATTCATATATATATATATATCTCATTCTCTATCTCTCCATCTCTCTCTTTGCCGCGTGCGCGCGCGTGGATTTCCGCGCGAGCCCCACCCGCCGAGGAAGGGGCCAGGCCCGCGACGAGGATGGTGCGCGAGCTCGCCGACCGCGCGGAGCTGGATCGGCGCCGTGGCCTTCGCGTCGTCGGGAGTCCCGGGGGGAAAAGAGGGAATGAGGGGCAAGGCGAGCCCGAGAACGCGGCGCAGGAGTTTCGGAGTTTTTGGAAACGCGCGGCGGTTCGAAGGAAGGGGGATTGAGCGAGAGATACGCATTGATCCACACACGCTCACTCGACGCGTACACTAAGGGCACGGTGGTCCCGCGGCTGGGAGGGCACCACCACGGCGCGCCGTCCTCCTATCGACGCGCGTCTTTTGCTTTCTTTACCTTTCCTCCTCTTCTCCTTCTTCTGCTTCTTCTCTATCTCCTTCTCCTTCTTCTTCCTTTTCTTTTCCCCCATCTTCTTCCTCTTCTTCTTCTCCTACTTTGTTTCCCCCCAAACCTCGCTCCTTAACGATGGCGATAAGATAACGATTCGGGGTGATATTAAATATCGACATGAGCGAGACGGACGAAGACGCGTCCCGGTGCCCGTCGACTATATACGGCGTGTTCGCGATCACAAACGAGGCCCAGCAACATGGTTCCTATATTTAATAAATTATATTTAATAACGCTAAACAAATGATTAATAATAATAATAATAATAATAATAAATATAGTAATAATAATAATGATAGTAATAACAATAGCTATAGCTATCGACAGCTGTAACGATTATCGCTAGCAACGATCGGCGAGAGATCGATCGCGCGCGTTGCGCGACGATCGAGCGCATTGCCGAGGGAAGAAACTTTTTGTGTTCCTTGTCTTTTTCTTCGTACTTGACGCGAGGGTCTCGCGTGGCTACGATGAGGCGTTAAGGGCGAAAGGCTGGAATAGGTGCGTACGGAGCTTTTAGGAGTGGCGGAACGAGCGCCATTTCGCGTATGCCGAGAGAAATGAGAGACGGGAATTCGACACCGAATCGCGAGCCGAAACTGAGCTTTCGATCGGCGACGAGGGGGTTCTGTAAAGATCTCTTTGAGAATGACAAAAATTCACTATTAGCTCGTAAGTTACGATAAATTACGACTAAAGGTAGACCTAAGGGAAAGGGAAGATATTTAGACGATACACACGGACAAACACATACTCAACATACACACGTACACAGTCGTACATAGGTATATTAAGAAAAAAAAATATATATATAAATAAATGAATAAAATGAATGAATAAGAAATATATATATATTTAAGTAGAT
>JBCFXI010000594.1:0-135376 GCA_038496175.1 Ampulex compressa | reverse complement strand
TATATATATTTATATTTATATATGTATGTATGTATATGTTTATGTATATGTATATATGAGGTACACAACTTTGCTTTCGCCAGTATGTCGCTTCCTTCGAAATTCGTGGCTTCCTCGTAAAAAAAACTACTTATTTACGATTCAAGGTATCGTCCATCCTTGTACACCTAATATATACACGTATCGTACATATTATTCTCCATTCAATCCCCCGAAAATATCGAAAAGCGTCTTTACTCTTACAAGAGCAAAAAGGTTACGCGACTTTGTCCGGGGAAAAGTATTTAATCGACGCACCGCCCAGCGCCCCTCGTCCACAAATTTAAACCGACTCCGCTCGAACAAACCGATCGCCATTATCGATCTGCATAATTTTCGTAGTATAAAACATCGAGCCGTCCGCTATCAATGCTATATTACTCAAACATAAGAGCCATTGATTTTCCTGATTGGGGCGCGGCCCGAAATTCGGTAGGAAATTTACATTATCCCGGCGCACGTTCGGCCGGACGAACATTGTTGGTTCTACTCATTGCAAACAGACGGTAAATAATGTCAGGCCGCCAATAAACAGAGGGCAAATAAGATCGGGCAAACGGCCGCGGCGAAGTGACTGAAAGAGGAATTGGCAGGCTTTGTGCGGCACATTGTGTATCGCTCTGAGCGGCACGTTTGCTCGGCCGACCAACTTTCATTGGGAAAATAATGCATTCGATAATAAGCGCAAAACTCGGCCGGTCCGCAACAGGGTGGATTTCGAGAAATGAGGGAAACGATAACAAGGCGTCCGCCTCGTTGTGTGCTCGACGGACGGACCGCCGTGTCATTCGCGTGCGTTTCGTTGGAGTTACGATCTCATTCCCTTTTGATACGCTATTGGTTGCAACTGAAAACGTTCGATGCGGCTGATTTCTTGGGTAAATTCACGTCGTGCCAAACGCGTGGTTTTTTTTGCGGTCGGTACATTCCGTCTTCGATTTGCGTAAGTTGCGCGATGCGATTTAGAATTTTTAATGAAGTGCTTATTATGGGGTTATTAAAGATTTATAATAATTAATTATCGGTTATAATAATTATCGGTTTGGAAATTTCGTCTGGAAATCGTTTTAAATCGCTCCGAGCCATTTTTTTCTATGTTAAACTCTTGCGCTGCATAAATCTTTTATGCGCCAAAGACGCGAGGTTGCATAAAAAACAAGCGGCCAAGAATGATAAAAAGGCGGATAAGTCGATGGAAAAAAAGTTAGAGTACAAAAGGATTTAATTAGATCCCGTCGTTAATATTCGGAACGAGTGGAGGAAGATATCCGGGCCGGAAAACGTGCAAAGTGATGGCCATCAAAACGTGAATAATTACTGGCCGGATGATGAATACGCAATGGGCCGCTCTATTAATTATCATAGATAATTAACACCATAGGTGAAAAATACGCTTAATGCCGGTAGACGATTAATGCTAATAAACTTAACGACGATAGTGATTGACCTTCCGCGAAAATTTCGTCTTCCACGAATGCTCGAACATTTGGGGCGAGCTTATTCGGGATGATTAAGCCCGTCGCTAATCGACAATCGATCCTCGGTTTGATTGTAAAATCGTTACGCCTGGCGACAATGATATTTACATTATCGTCCTGTATTTCGGCTTCGCCCACGTGCTCGATCTTTCTCGACGATTCAAAGAGGGAATTCGTTACGAGACAACGATCGATCGAAACATTCTCGAATTTTGCATACAGCTTTATAATAAGTATTGGCAAAGAAGCCATTCCATAACTCGATAACGTGGATTGTAAAGATTCACGCACAAAGAGAAAACAGTTATTCCTCGTTTCAACATCGTTCGAATCGAAAGAAAAATAGCGAGCAACGTAATCGCGTAAGAAAGTTATGATCTAAACCGAATGATCATGAATTTGTAATCGCGCAAGTGTCAGTGTTAGTGGAACTCGGTCATTGACCGACAAAAGTCCGATCGAATCGAAAAAATTCAATGAACGCCGGTTGACTGACAGAATAATACACGAAGGCAAATGTTGCCTTTCTAGATTACGTACTATAAAGCTTTATGAAAGCAAAACCGCCATTAGAGACGTCTATGTGCATAAATAGCAAACAGGATTCTTCGAGCATCAGACGGTGCGACCGGCATGAATTTTTAACCGGTTCAACGTCACTTCAAGCGTGACACAACGACTTTAAATAAAAACCACCAGCCCCGCATCAGACTTAACACAGCTCCGTTGAGGATTAACAAATATCCAATAATCAACCTCAAAAAGATGGCGATAAAGAGTAACGAAGAAAATAACGTCAAAACGCGCGTCAGTGTACAAGCTTGTCAGGACGCTCAAAGTCTAAGTCTCGCTTTTATTTATTCCAACATCCTTAACCAAACGGACGATCCTGGCCACTTTGCCTAGCCTCTAAAAAAGCAAAATCCCGCTACAAAATCATAAAATTCGTACCATCGACGCTCTAGCAGCGCTCACGATCCCAACCTCCAAATAATCATCCGCGTTTCAAGATGCGCGTAATACGTTTATCGTTGAAACCACTTCTTCCCTCCCTTTTATCCGACAAATTGGGGACCACGGGACTCGTACGCGCATTAAAGCGTCGCTCGCTGCTAGATATTGCTCGTCCCATCTTAGGCGTCTCCCAAAGCGAGCCCCGCAGGCTGGAATTCAGTCAAATTTACCCTCTGGGGCGGAGAGGCGGGGGCGATGGAGGACAATGCAGCGAGGAGCGAAGGAGGGAATAAGGGAGAGAGCGATATCGCGGGTGCGGAGAGAGGGCCGCGCGGAAAAATCGCAGGAAGAGAGCGATTACATCGGATTCGCGTTACCGGGCGTAACAGTACGGCTGTAATCTCATCTAGGCACTCAGCTCGTAGCGACGGTTTTTATCCTATTACGTCACATGAATAAACTAAAGACTTTGGAAGCCGCGACGTAGCGGACGGAACGCATCGCGCCATCGGGGTGGGACGGCTCGATATGGTATGGTTTCGAAGGGACACCGGCGAGGGGGCGAGGGGGCTTTGAGGGCTTTGGGGGGTCGAGAGAAGCGGAAGGAGACGGGCCTGGAAGGTGAGCGAGATGCGGTCGCGATTGATTCCGTTTGGACGACGAAGACACCCGCGACTGTCGTTGTTCCGACTGTTTTTATCGATGCACGTCGGGATGCTTGATGATAATTGCATTCATCCCGCCTTGAATACGTAAGCTGACATTTTTTCATTTTGCAGATTAGTACGCGAGTGGTGTATGAGCTTTTTAGAGACATCGGTATGTGTTTGTCTAATATCGCGGTGTGCGTTGGTCGATGGAAAAATGTACTTTTAATATAATAGTATTAATTTTGGCATTTATTCGTTGGAAGTTTGTTTTCTTATTTGCGATCGTATGTCGTCTTTCAATTATGTTAACATCTTGCAATGGCGTTAGACGCATCGATGAATGAAGGATCGTATGTAGGATGTTTAGAAGAATCGGGGAATATACGGCAAAGTTTTGTTTAACCGCGGTCTGATTTTTTAATTCCAAAGCCGTGATCGCGATGGATCACGGTCAGAGTCCAATTTCCAGGAGATTGAAATGAAATTAAGGAGCAAACGCCTCAAAGTTTCAAGCGTTCCAAGAAGCTGTCAGAAGCGTCGGAAAGCGAGCGACCTGATATAAGAAGTATGTGACACGGAGAACTCGGAGGGTAATGAAAATGGATGAGGGAACTTTCGCTGTTTTTTGCATCCCCGTCTGACTTTCCAGAGATGTACTAAAGTGCCAGACCTTCGTGGATCCTGATATATCGCTATTTAACGCGTCGCAAACCACTTGATCGGAAATTCGAAGATTTATGTCAGGCTCCGAATCGCTTTTTACGATGATTACAAGATTGTCACGGCCGACTTAGAAATGTAAAGTGATTTATCTTATAACGACCCGATACGCTATTAACGAACGTTTAAGTCAACATATTTTACTAGTCCATGGATGAGCTTTAAAATTATTACAAACAACGTAATGAAGTATCATTAAACTGATCAGAATGAAACACGAATGCTTTTGATCATCGTCTTCCACGACTCGCAACCGATTCAACACTGTATGGTTTACAATTTTATAATGATTCGAACTAAAATAATTCGCGTAGAACTTAGAATTTCTATCCAAAAATGGTCCCCCTGGCATTTCTACTACATTGTCGGAGATATGGTCGTAGTCGTACCTCCACTCGTAACGTACCTCAAATTCCTCCACGGACACTTATACTCGGTATAACATAAACGAAATAATTCTGTCCATCCTTCAACACCTCCCAACATAAGTCTAATAGTTCTACTCCTACTTTTACACCTCCCAACATAAGTCTAATAGTTCTACTCCTACTTTTACACCTCCCAACATAGACGACACGTTATGATCCTTCCACTCGCTCCAACATCTAGTGGTTTCACCCTTTCCCCTACTCATCGCAGTGTGCTCGTCAGTACCTTCTCCTAATCATAACGCGGACGACATACTTCAAATCGCCTCTAGAAGTCGACTAGCTCCAACCCAGGAAACGATCCTGCTCCTAATTCCACCCATCTCGGTGTACTCCTGAGTTCGTCCTACTCATTCCAGCATAAGCAATATATTTAAGCTGGTCCCAACTATCCACCCCTAATTCCAACCCAGAGAACAGTTCTACTCTTGATACCACTCATGTCAATGCATACTCGTGAATACGTTCTACGGATTCACATATATATATATATATATTGAAACTGGTCGAAGGTCCATCACTCACCGTGGGATTCGGCATGCAGCGTCGTGGCGGCGGCGGCATGGGGTCCGGCGCGGCGCGATAAGGCGGCGGCGAGTACCTCCCCGAAGGGAAGCACCCGGGGGCCGTGATGGGCGCCCCGTGGAGTCCCTTGCTCCCCATCATCTTGTCCGGCGAGTACATCATCATGAAGCTCTCTGACCAACGCTCCGACACCTGTGCCCTCAGACGCGGTGGTACCAGCACCGACGGCCGCGCTCCTTCGCACCAAGATCCGAGGTTACCATCTGACACGAAATACCCCGTGTCCGGTTTAAGCGTTTACCTATGCCCCCTCTTCCCCTCTCTCGCGCTCTCTCACTCCCTCTATCTCTCTTTCTCGCTCTCTCGCTCTCTCTCTTTCTGTCCTTTGGAGGTCACCCTTGAACCTGGCCACGCCAAGGGCTGAACCGGGGTGTGCCTACACTCGCGCTACGAGTCCAACATCACCCATCGGTTTTATGGTCCCGATGAAGGGAGAAACTCTCGCATCGCGCGACACTGTCACCCTGAAGCACCGTTTCTTTTAGTCTTTTAGTGGTTTTCGTTCCTCCAGAAGGTTTAACGGGGTCCGCGAAGGTATTATCGGGTACCGATCGGGTTCAGGCTGGCTTACCTGGTAGATAAGTTCTTTAAGGTTTGGGTAGGTCGAGTATGGAGATTTGGTTCGTTACGAGGTTAGTTTAATGGGATTTTTGATGGTTTTATAGTGTATTCGAGGGTTCCATCCGGGGGGAGGTTCGATGGGTAGAGGTTCGAGGAGCCTATCGAGTACCCATCGGCCCCTCGCGGAGTCTGCTTGGGTTCTCCAGGACAACACCGGGTCTCGCGCGAATCTATCCGGTCCTCGACGACACCACCGAACTCTCGACGGTCCTACCGAGGCTCGAAAACACTTCACGGTCGGTCAACGGTCCGTCCAGGTTGATGCTTCCTCGCGAAGCACTGCGGGGCACACCGCGGTACCGATTAATACGCTCTGCGACTACGATGGATCGTCCTGGGGAGCTTCCTCGGCCTGTCGTTCCGGAGCACACGCTACCACACGGTTCTTGGCCTGGAGCTCTGCACTTTTTGGCGCTGACTGGCCGTCGACGAGTGCCCCGCGGATGAACTCTTCGACGGGGGAGTGGACCCGGGGGCAGGGGATGGGGCGGCCAGGCGCGAGGGGTTGCTCGCCATGGGGTGAGTCTCGAGGAGCGAGGGCGGGGCCTGCGCGTGCGCACTGCCCGCCAACCCCGGCGGCCATCTTTGAAGTTCGCTCTTCGTGCCTCGGCATGGGTGTCGCTAACCGCGACCACTCGTTTGTCCATCCTTCCCGCATATCCCCTCCCCCACCCTCGCCGCCCTCGCTCGCCTCCTCGCCCCTTTCTACCCTTTCTACCCCGGGCCTGCCACCGCGCCTCCCTCCCTCCGGCCCTCTCTCTCTCTCTCCCTCTCTCTCGCTCTCCCTTCGCATCAACCCCTCTCCAGCCGTTACACGCCCTTCCTTCTCGGCCCGTGCCTCTCTCCTTCGTCGTTCTACCCACTTTTCTTCTTCCCTCGCGCTTTTGTTCGACCACCACCGCGAGAAGTCTCCTGCTCGCCCGTCGCCGTCACCGCCGACGGATTAGTGGCCCGCTTCGTCCGGGCGCAGCCGTGATGCCGCTTGACCCGTCCGCCTTATGATTCTCACGACGTGTGCGCGCGCCAACCTCGCTTTTCGTGCATTTTTCGGCTCCACTTTTTCTCCGAGTGAGAAAGAGAGAGATAGGCGGAGAGGGGGGGGGGGGGATTAGTATACTCGCGGGATATGGAACGATGACTTAACCCCTATCGCTATAAGTGCGCCTGGAAGACACCGTCGATATCCAGTGTTTTATTATTTCGTTGTATTTCATTTTGAGAATCTTTTGATCGTTATAAATGTGTTGAGTTGTAGTAGTCTAGGATGTTGTATAACTCGTTGATTCGTGAGATTAAAGGCACGATTATTCTCGTGCGATCTGTCCGAAGAGATGTCCGAAAAGATTATTCTGTAATTTTTCTACGTATGATGAACGAGCGATTGGATTTTCTTACGAATAAATTATTCGTGCGTTGCAAAGAAAATAGGCTTTTCTGATATTGTCGGGGAAAATGATCACGTGTAGCCTGTATCGATATTTTATTGATCTCTGATGAGATTTTTTTTTAGAAATTACTTTGCTTGTAAAGTATAGATTGATGACCTACCAGACGACATGCGATATGTATGTCATAGCTGCTATTATATTTATCTGCCTTATTTGGTTATGATGTCTTCGACATGCGAGCGCACCGGACTGATCGTTTTGTCGTTTTGTGGAAGAGAATTCGTCGATGGTTACGATCACCTCTTCTATTCGCTAAATATACAATGGAACCGCGATAAAAAAAATTGATTAAGAAATTGTGTCGGAAAACATTAAACAATGGTGTTAATTTTCTCAAAACTTTTTCTAGTTATTTATATTGTATATAGAATAAATTACGGATATTCTATTATTCGTTAAAGAATCAAAGTTTCCTTAAACGATGTTTACGTATATTACTCCATTACACCGTGGATTTGAAATCCTTCGTGTAATAATATTAATTCCTACAATCGAAAGATAGAATCCTTTTTCAAAGATGCCCATTCGGATATAAAAAACGCCGTTTCCGTTATAAATTCGGAGCACTGCAAAACGATTTAAGAAAACAACGCGATGCAAGTTTCTTTAACGTTCGTGTACGCCGATACTTGAGCGGTTGAGTCTTCCAGTAAGTGCAGATTTGTGTGAGCTATTTCATAATGAATTTTTAAGGTGTCATGGACCCTTCGTAACCCGGATCCCCTCTGTTATTCCCACAAGGCTTCGGGACTTTCGTCGATCGAATAAACGAATAAAGCCGTTTCACGCTATTCTTGGCTTTCAGATTCCAATCAAACTGACCGACACGAGTTATAGCCCTTGCCACTTTTACGAATTGCTTATTTCTGCAAGGTGTGGTAACAGTGGTAACCGATTAAACTCAATAAAATCGTAATTTGGAAACGTGTTACGGTATTCGAAAAAGGACGTTGTCAGAAAAGTATTTTCTGGAAACAAAGTATTTCCTTTAACTATGCATAATGCGTACGTTCATGCATTAAAGGGATATTCGAATTTTGCACGTCAAAGAACTGTGACCTTGCGCATATTAAAGTTGACTAAAAAATTCGACCCATCAATCCACGCTTTCGCCCATTTTTTTAAGCTTCCAAATCTCGCAAAAGTGAAAACAAAAATTTAAGAAGCGACCCGACAATTTTCAAGAATTTAATTTCTCACTAAGAAAATAATAACGCAAAGAGATGTCTATCCCGTTAGAAATTTCGGTCAAAGCCACTCATGACTCCTTTTTCCCATCCCTCGCCCATAATCCACCACCACCGAACTTATCCACGCATACAATCGCCCTTCCTCGATCTTTCCTTGGCTCTCAGCACAACCTCCCGATAAAAAAAAAGGGAAAAAATCATAAACCAACCGGTCAAGCCTATCGACCAACTTCCTCTCCCAGATTTCCTTCGAGCTCGCTCCCGCTTTTTTCTCCTCAGCCCTGACCTCAAAGTCCACCTTGTAACCAATTTCCTGCGGCCGGTAAGCAACGGCGTTTATTCACTCGGCGCTCCGTCCGCGGTCAATCGTCCTCCAGGAGGGAAAGGGACAGGTGAGAGAGGCGGTCGAGAAGGGAAGAAGAAGGGCGGAGGGGCGGGGCGGGGGGAGGGTGGTGCAGGAAGGGAGGACAAAAAGGACAGAGCTGCGGTAGGAGATGGAGCGGCAAGAGGGAGGCTGAAGGGTTGGAGGGCGGCGGGAAGGGCAGGAGGCAGCGAGTTTGGCGGCAGTCGTTTTCCGAGGGATGTTGGGCGGAAGGTTCCCGCGGGGCCTGTGTTATCGCCTCGGCAGGATGACCAGCCCGCGGTATCAAATATTAAACCTACTTGCACCGGCAGCCTATCCTCGACAAGGTATCCAAACCTGCCCTCGGCCCCCCTCGGCCCCCTTCGGCCCCCTTCGGACCCCCTCGGCCCCCCTCGGCCCACCTCGGCCCACCTCGGCCCACCTCGGGCCCCTCGACCGCCGCCCACCCACGGACGGCTCGCCACACTGGCTACCATCAAAACCTACGCCTAGTAGGTTTAGTGCTACGTCTCTATCTCCCGTGCTTACGCTGTTTGCTCCGCACAACGGGAGAAATTGACGGGCAACCGTGGCAATTTCCCGGGGCCGTTTCTTCTTGCCCACGGAGAAATTGATTTCCGGACGGGGCTTTGGTTAACGCCAGAACTACCTGCGGTTTTTCTCTAGTATTTGATAGAGAGAGAGGAAGGGCAAAGGGAAAGTGTCGATGCGATGATCTACATAGAGCAATGTAATCGTGGGAGATCGCGAAGAATGTATGGACGTAAAAGAGTGGAAAATCTTAGGAAATACTCCGTCTCAAAGTTTTATCATTTTTTAAATAAATTTCTGATCGATTATTTTAGTGTTTAGTATTAATCATTAGGTATTAATATAAGACGAGGTATAGTGGTGCGTAGTCAAATTTATACTGACGTTCGCAACTGATTATTTAATATATCTTTCCTGATAGACAATGGCGAGAAATATATGCGTATTGATTAATAATTCTAGCGTTAAAGCTGAATCGGGTCAATTGCGATATATTGCCAGCTAAATCCTCCAGCTTGCGATCGTGTAATATATTTGGAAAGTGAACCGCGCTCCTTCTTGCTCGAGAAAAATTGATTTTCGGCCCAGCCAGGCGTCCAGATTCGGATGCGTAAATTTCTTCCGTCGGGAAAATCGGATTATCGCGAATCGCGTGGCCGAGTATCGACCATGCGGCCCAACGTCGACGGGGCTGCGTACATCGGATCCGTGGAGGCTACGCTGACCAAATGCAGAGAGACCGGGGCTTTCGTAGGGGAGAAAAAAGGAAAGGGACCGATTTAAATCCCGCTCATTGCCACGAGATCTCTCAACGTGAGATCTAAGTTGTAACGATCTGGCTTGAATGATTGTAAAGAAAGACTAAGAGGATAGAGATTTTTTTTACTAACTCTTCTAAAGAATACATTGTTTTTTTATAAAAATTCTCTCGATCGTGATCACCGTATAAAGATTAATGAATATTTGATAGTCGTTGACGGTTCAATTAAATTTGGAATATTCCCGTTTGTTTATCAAATTTCTCGATTCGTTCGAGTAAAATATTGCTGTTCTGCACCGAGTGAAATACTCTTGTTACGTAAGGCACCACGAGTAAATGTTTCAATATCATCTAATGTCGCATGGGAATACCGTATATTATGGCGTATACGTTATTTTTTCGTATTTCTTCGAGGAACGTGCGGAGAAGAACGCTTGAAGAAAGTGCTAAGTTCTTTTCAAACGGTCACTTATCAAATGGCCTGTCAAAGAAAGTAAACTAGCCTCGCAAACAACTTGGCGAACTTTCCTTACTTCCTGGCAGTTTCACTTCGGTTAGTCGCCTTCGGTAAAAAGTGCTATCGCGGCTTATAATTCTTAATGGTTATTTATAAAAAAAAATTAAACACGTTGCTATAACGCGTAATAACCGAAAACGTAAAACTTGATGTTAACGGATATTCTGAACCTGTCAGAAATTAATATTGGATGTAGTCGCTATTAGCTTTTTTGCATAATTGCAAATACACACAAAAAGTTTGTTAAGTCGGGACCACATTTAACGTGTGCGTATCCGACGAGTATTTAAATTCCCTATAAAAAATTTGCGCTCCGCATTCTCCATTTATTTTTCCGCGAAAAACCACGATCTTCGGGATTTTACTGCATACTACGAAGTAGACTTTGAATAAATAGAGTTGTAAGTACAAAAGTCACGCTTTCAAGCAAGGAAGCAGAATTTTTTACGAGATGTTAATCCAATGCCCATTTATCCGATGCAAATGTCGAATATGCCTGAGGATGCGAGGTGCTTTTATAGCAGATTTATTTGACGCATATCCGAAATATCCTGACCTTCGTTTCAGGCGCACACCGAGACGCGATGAATCACGGCGGAACACGGTGATGCGATTTACGCGTAAGCCAATCGAAAATTTCGTGAAACGGTATTCTGAACTTAATACTCTACTCAACATTAATGGCTATCTGTACGCACTTGCGTGCCGGTTAGTCTAACGTTTAACTTTGCATCATTGCGCGTAAAGTACAACGTAATGATATCGAATATAGCGCTATACGTTATTATGCTGGAACAAGATGACATCACGATGAAGCGACAGGAAGATCATCGTGCTATCATCGTACCTATATACATGCTTAAACTGATGAACATACCTATTAGGAATTAAGCAAAGTACGACGCGTTATCGTCTTTCACATCGCATCTTATTGTAATAATCTCAACTGAATCGTCCATTAATCCCTTAGAATCGTAAATCTGATAATTGGTAACGTTTTTCCATTCTTACGGTAAAATTAATTGAAAAACGTGGCTTCGTTGCTTCCCATGCAGAAGTGGGTATAAAAGGGTGCGCGTAGAGAAAGGAACAATGCATATGTCGATGACAGCACATGGTTTGGGATCGAGGTATATAATCAAAACGCGCGGATGGCAATCTTGCATTAACGAAAGCAATAATTACACGAGAGAAACTAACCGCTGTGCTACGTCGATACAAGGTAAGTGGAAGTTAAACTGAAATTATGCATTACGCGGTATACATACTTCATTATTAACAAACACGATTGCGAAAGAGTATCGTGCTAAAAACACGAAACTACCGTGGTTAACTGATATTCTGCGAAACGTTATTTACCTATATATTAAAGGGTTTAAGGCGTGTTTTTTTCCATACATATATCATACGTAAACTGTACAGTCCACACTATAGACTAGGTGCATGTCTTCTTATACCACTTATGCCGCATTTTGCAAACGTTAGATTTTTCACGAAAGATCGTTACTTTCATAATTAGACCTCGTATTAAAAAACACACCAGAAAATCAATATCTGTTTGCAATCTAGCTTGCCTTCTTAGACACTACTTTTCGATTTCTAATTTCACGTATTAAAAAGCACCCTGTACGTATAACCAGTGAATTTTTATCGTCTTCCTTGCCTCTTTAGGCCACACGACCCGCTACGAATCCCAGTCGTGTGCTGAAAGATTTAAGCGCGTGTCGCATTCGGGTGTGATCTTTTGCAAACAAAGCTGCGGCCATAGGCTACTTCCGAGATATATACCGGTGAGGTAAGAGTACACTCCTGCCCTAGGGACGGTCACCTATAGAATATTGGCAAACATTTGCTTTAAGGATTGATACGGTCTATCAGTTATCGCTATGGTACCACTTACATGGTGTCACAAATGTACACAAACTATTAGCACATTATTTTTACTTACTTGCCTACTAATTTTTTAATCAAAATCTCATAGAAAATATCTAAAGCCAAAGAACGTAAAATGATAAATTTTAAGGCAAACCTAATGGTTTACGTATCGTCTTCAAATTATTATAATAATTTTCACATATTTAACATTTTAATATGCACGTTAAAAAATTAGCCTCTAAACTAGTTAAGAAAACACATAGGCTAATTCATCGGTGCTAATTTAGTGCATACTTTTCTTTATAGTAGACTCTCCTAACTCGTTTGCTTTTGACGATGCAGTTTGCCACGGTCGAATCTTAGCGCACGGACGATTGCATCGTAACCCGCGTACGTCGTAATCCGTACACGTAAACGCGCTATTATTAACGTCGCATTAGATGGAAACGTTGGTGGCCCGATGTGCCGCAGCGGTGTTAATACAGCTCCAACGAAAGCAGAAATCGTGCTCGAAACTAAAAGCCTTCTATCGCGCGCATTCGCCTCGAAACCGTTATTGCGCTTCGACAGGATTTATCTAAATCTGCTTCTAGTCCACTTGCGTAGAAACTCCTGTCGCGAATACGAAAGATCGGCGTGTCTTCGTGCGGACAGAATGTGTAAAACTTAAGAGGAACAAGTTGGATCGACCAAACTATGCTACGAATTTATATAAATTGGTTTACCACTTAATAATTTATATAAATGGTTACCAATCGTGTGCACGAGGATGCTTAAAATATCCATCGCGCGTCTAAGGAATTTTACGCCTCTCGTTTTGTTTGCAATAGAGCGTAACGATGACAATAACTTCGAATAAATCGGAGAAGACGATCGCCGCAATTTTTCACGCGGATTTCAACAATCCGCGTTACAATCCGTGAGATTAATGTATCAATTATTCACGCATAGCAATTGCTGTTGATACTCAACAGTTTACGCCCCCTTGTCCTTACATCGAATACTGCTTTTACCGGAACATCGTACTTTTTACAAACTTATTAATGTACGGTGATTTTTCGGCATTATCCGATATCGAAAATATTTGATCAAGCTTCCCTCTTTAAGTATATCAAATATATCGGAAATAAAATTAAACGTATTAATTTACTAAAAACAAGAACGAGATCGATTCAAACACAAATACTTAATTTTCCACGAAATGCATCCCCAAATCACCATGGAGTATCAAAAATTACCGATTCATCATCCGACCCCATCAGCCGCTACCAAAAATCCCACAGAAATTCCAAAAATGGACCTCAGAAAGGCAGAACACAGCGACGAAATATCGATCAGAAACAAAAAAAAAATAAACAAAAACAAATCAAAACAATACTACGTTATCCTCGATAAAATACCTCGGAAAAAAAATATATATATATATATTTATACACACGGCCGGCCCTCCGAGCGAATCGACCAAGCGAACCGGTTGATAACACTCTCGATGGACCATGGCGCGGGAGGCGGAGGGCCGTAAAAATCTATGAAAACTTCCCCCCTACCGATACTCTGCAGTATTAATAAACCGTACAAATCACCGTGGTTCAATTCCACGGTTAAATCCACGGGCATGGACCATAGATTACAGCAATTGAGGCTCGGAGGTAAAAGTACAGAGGGCGGTGGAAGGAGGAGGAGGAGGTGGGGAGGGAAGAGGGGAGAGTGGGTGGAGGTAGTGCCTCGGCGGTTCGAAACACGAAAAGAATCCACGGGAGAAAACGGGTAGGATCGTGGGGGAGCCCGGAAAGGAAACATAGGACCACGTTTCGCCGTACAATACACTTGTACGTGGGTGAGATAGAGCGAGCGCGCGCGCGCGCGCGCAGGGGGTTCACGTTTTCCGCGGATACACGGAGGCCACACGCTTTCACACGTACCGCCACCAGTACCAGCGTGGCGGGCCACACCGACGCATAGATTGCATACTTATGCCGACACTGTGCACATAAAGTTAGGGCGGCGCGCGCTCTCCTTCGCTGCCGCACAAGAATAAGAAACACGGTAGCATACATAAACAAGGAGGTTGGGGATGCAGCAATTTAAAACGTACCCCGGAATTCCTCCCAGCGGGGTCGTAGAGCGGCCCTCTATATTAGGAATTCCTCCTCTCCCTCCCTACGGGTGTCCTCCTGCATCTTACTGGGAATTTCGGTCGTATAAAGTGGTACCATGAGCGCGAGAACCCGTGTATTAGCGGGCGTATACGCTCACGATGCCCGACCCCCCTGATGTACCGGGGTCTCGATGATGCGCAATCCGTGGCCGCCTTCGCTTTTTACGATATCCCAATGCTCTCTATGAAAAGCATATGGAGAATAAGGAGGGTCTCGTGTAGGTATCCACAGTTATCCCGGTAAGTGCGCCTATGGAACATTTTCTTCGGGATAATCCTGATACCTCGCGCTTCGAGAAGCAATACAGCAGAGGCGCGTCTTTCGTCTTAAGTCTTCCTTTCACCAAAAATTTCCCCTCTTTTTACCAAAAACCACCTCTCTCCACTTGTAATTCGGATTCCACCTTAAACAGTAGGTCCACGGGAAAATGACCACAAAAGTCGATGTCGGAAATCCAAGAAACAAGCACGATCATCTCTCTCAACCATCCGCATAATATCCACGAACGTTCAAATCTCCTCGCAAGCATCGCGCGTAATCAGAAACGCGATATCCCCATAATCCACCGACATCGAAACCAATAACGATCCCAGGCATCGAAGCTGCGAGCATTAAAATCCAACAACGCTGAACCATTCGAGGATCATCGTACCTCCACACCCGTTATTCCAAACGACACCCTCCCCCCCCGCGTCGAAAAAGCCTCGAAAAAGAATCTCCTATACGATCGACGCGAACCTTTGAGGAGAAAGCCGCCGAGGCTCGTAGCTCCGTTGGCGGCGCACATCGTCTAGCGAGCTCCGACAAGGAACTTAATCAGTGGTTCATAAAAAATTAGGCCCGCAAGGCCGCGGCATGAATCCTTTCAGGATAATGCCTATTATGCAGATCAGCGTTGGCAATGCGCGGATAAGTCAAATAGCGTTAACAATGGAGAATTTCAAGTTGCTTCACCGTTGTGAGATCGAGCGATTGGGTGTTTGAACGGCGGTGTCGCCTCGGGCGGCTGTGTTTGCAGACATAAGGGAGCAGAGCCCGGAGTCTCGGCGAGCCGGGGGAGTTCAATTGGTGGCGGCAATCCTAGTAATGTACCCGTGGGGCTGTGTCAAAGTGCTTTCTGGAAGAGGACCATGTTGCATTCAGCATTCGAAAACTTCATTCTTAGTGGATAGAGCCGTGCCGAGCGAAAGAGTGCATTTTTTGGCGCCGGGGCTATTTCGACCGAGGGATTTCCCCTTCCCTCGGATAATCTCGCGCCCTGGGAGGGCCAGAAGCGTGTCCCGAGAAATACTCGCTTTTCTCCCGAGAAAATCCAGCACGCTCCTGAAATTTGTATTTAATATCGCGCTCGATACGGTGGCCGGGAACGAATTCGCTTCTGGCGCAGAATGTTAATCGTCCTTGGATAATCGTGCGGTGCCGCCCCTCTTCTCGATTACCGTAATATAATTTGCTGTGTGATATTTGTATATTGCCGCGTATAGATCGCTCTGCAGTATCTGTATGGATATTTTATTTTCCTTTTGCTACTTTATGAGAATTTGAAAACTTGTCTCTAGAATCGTATGTCGCAGATGTGTATAATTTTGGTAAGCCATTAGGATACGTTGGATTTAGAGTGGATAGTCTGTATATGAGTATACTAGGTTGTTTAATCGTATTTTAATCGTTGACTATTAGTGTCTATTTTTAAATTCGTCCACCACAAATCGCTGCAATTTTAAAGTAGTTTCACTCGGTGTGGTATTCATTTTTAATTATCTCGTTGTATAGAAAATTGCGTGCTGAAAAAATATACGCTGCATAATTCGATTCACGTGTAGAGCTGTTTCTCTCGTACCGTCATTTGTAATCTACGATTCATCGACGACCGTATCTTATTATATAGTATTTAGGCAGGTACAAGAAATAACGTAGAAATAAATAATGTAAATCTCTTCGTATAAACCTTGTAACGTAAATGTAGTATCGCGAACAAATCTAATTGATAGTTCTTATTCCGGAAGGTCCGCGGAATAATCCAAAATACGCATCGAATACGCGAATAATTGTTCCGCAAAGGAAGAGAATTCGCTGAAAACGTGGCTCGACATAAACCTTCCTTATTGCTCAAAAATATCACCGCTTCAAAAGGTCAGAATTTTTTATTTTTCCTTCCGTATTCTGCATGGTCGCCGCGCATCGTTACTCTCTATTCCCCGGTGAGCCGAATAAATTTTATGCAAGCACAGACCAAAGAACGCGCAGAGAGAATGACAAAGAAGCTTTTTTGTAAAGCGTAAATTTCCCTAAACGCAAATATTGTCCTTGCCGGGATCGATCCTCCTCTAAAAGTGAAACGACGGAGCCGTGGTATATTTGAAGTCATACCTCAGAACGTTCGGTGATATTCTCATCAAACCAGACGATCGAATTGGTTTCCGTAGTATTTGCACGCTCGTGATGATTCTTTATAGCCTTACGCGCCGATATTTCGAGTGGTTCGCGTGTCACACGTTCGAGATCGAAAATCAGTTCCCGCTTCGAATATCATTTATATATATTACCGCACAACCGTACTTTGGATAATCGGATTTATAATATTATTTAATAACACGATGATTAAACACCGCCGACAATGCCACGCAACGGTAATTCTGTTTACGCTTGTAATACGGATTTTATCCGTACTTGTAATACGGATTTTATCCCTGTTACGTCGACCATTCTATCATCGACCATGTCAAAATATCCTCTACCTTCGTAATCCTATTTACGCTTATGACATAGATTTAATATACAACCACGGAAACTCATTGTCCGCCTTAATTCACGAATATCGAAACCACTAACCATCTTAAATAAATATACCATATACGCGTACCACAGCTCAGGTTTTCTGGCATTCGCTTCGAAATAATAAATCCCAGGCGAAAAGACCGTAGGGGTGACACAGGCGCGATAAGGGTTAAGAAGCAAGGACCAATGGCGGCGCGCCATTATCGGCCAGGCGGACGCATCCTCAATAGTCATCCCACCTTTTCGCACCTTCCACGCCCGGGGACTTAAGTTTAAAAACCGTCGTCTAAATAATGCAGATCACGGCGGCAACAGCGGGCGGTAAAACAGTTATAAAAACAGCGGCAACTACGTTAGGATCAATTATTTAAGATGTACAGCTCCGTAAAGAGAGAGTAGAGCAGTCGTAAAGGGGGTGGAAGAAAGTAGCGCTTCTAGGAGAGGCCGAGGAGGAGGAGGAAATAAGGCGATGGTGGGGAGGGGCGGAGAGGAGGGAAGGGGGGTGGGGGGCGTCTATCGTGGGAGTTATAAAGGTTGCAGTTAAAAGTTGCGCGAATTACCAAGGGACTGACTGCCCTCAGGCGCATCCGGCCGGATACTTTGAGGCGTTGCGTATCGAAATTCGAAAGCGGATCTACGCGCCGGTTACTCTGATAAACTTGGCGGAAAAATGGGGACAGCGGCTATCGGAGGACGACGACCGTCGCACGGAGGAGGATTTTCTCAAAATCGCGGCCCAATGTGAAAGAATCCCTTTTCCTGGGTTTGAAAGCCCACCACTTACTTGTATTTTCTTTGTGAATTATTTCAGCACGAATATTTCATCGAGCCGAAATGTTTAATATTCGCTCTTCTCGGAGATACGGAAAGCTGAGCTCGATAGATTTTGAAAGGGATTTTTTTCGATTGAGAAGAAAGAAGTGTCTTCTCTGATTCGAGGTTGACTCGATTTAGCGAAAATACTCGCAGCGTCGCGGTGATTAATTACTAAGAAATCCCCGTAAGTTTTGAAGATTACGTGGACCGTGGCGGTAGACTTTGCCGACGATGAATTCATTACCGTAGACGAGTATGACGTTGACATTGCGATCGTCGCCGCTGGATTAACAGACCTCGTATGTGCGTATAATATTTTCGTTTGAAACTGCTGTCTGGAAGTATTAAAATTCGAAGCCCGCGGTAATGATCGCCATTGTAACACTGGTTGTGATTCGGACGGCAAAATGCTGAAAAAGAGTCGATACTGATCCGCTGATATATTACATCTATAGTTTTCGTGCAATGTAATTTTTAAATATATGTCTAATAATTAGCTTATTAATTGAAAAATAGATATATTTAATTTGTAAAGTATTCATAATAATCATAATAATCGTGTTAGCCGATACTGCAGATTATGGAGTTAAAATGGATAAAGAATCGAGCATTGTAAAAAAATGCTTTAGAGTATTATTTCAAGAGTGAAAATATCAGATCTTAGAGGTCTCGAATGAACCCTTCTTCTTTAATAAAGACCGATTGATTATCAGAAGAATAATTGTGTAGTACCTATACGGTAGACAATACATTTCCCTGTGTTTTATTAATGTATATAATAACGAACAACGGAGTACGGCTATATAATAAGCTTTGGGTAATTGTATTTAAAAATTGTAATGAAGCCTGAATTAATAAAGTTTATAGAATCACCGATAAAATGAATTCGATAATAACGTTTTCTATAGGAATGGCGTACGCGCTTTTCGATATTTATCTCATCGATATGTATGCACGTGTTGCATTTATTAAATCCTGACTTTGGCCATATTATTAAATGCGCTTGTTTGCAAAATGTTATTGATCGGGTTTCTGTACGTGTAAAATGGTTCTACTAAAATTGGCCGTCGACTTTCGCCGCAAGTATTCGTCAAAATAATTCGTACCAATGCGTCACAAAATAAATACCAATTTAAACGAATAAAGCGGAAACAATTTTTTACAAAAAGAAAGTGCCGTTACTATATCCATCACAGTTTCAAGAAATAAAAATGGATCGTTCTTTCCAACTGGTATGTCGGATTTCTATTAAGTAAATTCTTAGCGTTTCTTGAAATTATTATTCGTAATACAAGTTTCTATAATACGCATTCTTTTGACGTCTATTTTACAATGACCTACGACGAAATTTAATTTCAAACTCAGTCTTCGTATTATTTGACAGTAATACGTTTACATATGTGTGACGAAATGTTATTTTCTGTGATCCATGAAACTATGTTTCCTATGATTTTCAATAAAATCTTCTGATAATTTACGTAATCCTGCATATTAATAACGGAAAATGAGGAAATGAATAATAACACAGAGTTACTTTGTTAAGAGCACACTATGAATGTATAAGTAATATTCTGCGTCGGGACGAACAACACCGACTTAGACCTACGGTTTCAGACATACGCGGCATTTGAGGGCGCGGATGAATTTGCTCAAATGAGCGTGGAAGAACCGTTGTGCCGACTTGTATATTTCCCAAGTGTCCGTTCATTGTGCCGCGCATTTATGTACGTTCCATGCGGTAAGGTTGCTTTAATAAAGAACCTAATTTTCCGACCAAGATTGACGGAAACAGAGAAATTAGGGATAGCATATCTAAGTACGTCCAGGGTTTAATGTGCTGCAAAATTTCCTTGAATTTTTCGTAGATACGATTAGAAATGTTAATTCCGCCAAGGTAAAAAGGACGTCGTCAAAGAGAACATTAAAGTAATCAAAAGGAGGAGATATATTAAAAAAAAAAAACTTGTTCTAAGCCTTTAAAGGTTTAAAGGCAACTCCTTGGTTCGATAAAAAAAAAGGAAATTACATACCAACATTTATGTTTATATCAGATTGTAGAACAGCAACTCAATGTGACTAAAAATTCTTTCTAATTTAATAACCGTAGCTGCGTGTTAACCTCGATGACAAAGTGCCTTCCAAAAGAAGACTCGCAAATTCTACGAAAGCGAGGGACGTATTTTGAACATATACTTGTCATACGCACGAATAAAATATATTCACGTGAATGTCCATAAAGTGAAACCATCGCGCACGCAAATAAAACTTACAATTTGCTTAATGAAACTATATTTGATTTTGTGGAGATCTATGACGTTTCATAGTGAAGCAATTGCGCGGGGAACAGCTGTAATTAGGCTCGAGATTTGATCGTCGTACTTGGTAATCTAAATTTGTATTCGCCGCTATCCGCTCTCTCCGAGGTCGACAAAACGTCAGACTGTCTGGCATAGAATGGGATATTACTACTTCGAGCACTACGCGGCGCCGCTGGAGTTCAACCACTGAGAGAATATCCGTGGAATTTTATTCCAATCCACATTCCAACAATGGACATTATCCCTATCGCGAAGCAAAGCACACCTTCTACGTCTAACCGTCAAATTAGACAGAAATACGACATTACGCTTCATCTAATCAACAGACTGCCAATGATGGGACGTTAGTCAAAAAAATCTAGAAAAATAATCTATTTCACACTCACTAAATTTTACATCGTGCGACTCGGTAAATGCAAGTAAAATAATCTACAGCCAGTTTTTATCGTTATAATATACTTTATGTATGGTTTTCCTGCGATGCACAAACGATTAAACACTTTCGTTGAATCATTTTTTCCCTTTCGCCATTTTGAATCCTCCTAGATTATTACTTAGCGTATACAAGCCTAGTGGAGAGTATGGAATATTTCTATTATTGCCCGAGATACACCTTTGGTAATTTATTATATATAGTTACGTCGAAATATTAGCCGATAATCATATTGTTAAATTAGTGTGCGATTAAAGGTAAGATTTTTTCCGATTATTCGCTACTTGCGGTTAAACCAAATTAGGTATATGTTAGCGATGTGATTTCGGTGTTATGAGGGTACCGCCCCCCTCGTATCGTTATCGAGCCGCCCTTGCCGCAACATTTGGCAAGGGTACAGGCGCTTTATGTCCCCGGGCGAAACGTCTTTTTCACCGCACTTTATGGAGAACCTTTTCGGTAGGATACGTCCACCGGAGGCATATTGACGACGGTAGAATTCGAGGCCAACTTAAATCTCGCATACAAAGCGAGGAAAGCGAGAAAATCGGGCATCGTGGATATCGACATAATTCAAAAATTAACAAACTAAATACTTGATCATTGTAAGACGAGTGAGATGTATATGTAGATATCTTGGTGAATATACAAATTTCAACGATGCTCTAGCGGCGTTTTGCAAATTTTTCTGATTTTTTACCAAATTCCTGAATACAAATTGTGCGTAAGAAAGCCCACGATGTGTAATGGCATCTGTATATTATTTTTACGCGTTGGAAATTATTCGTCCAAAAACATACTGCTGCCTGTACATCGAACTTTATTATTAAGATTTCGAACAAGTTTGTTTTGTAATGAAGATTCGATTAAAGTAAAGTGTTGAAAGTAATGTTCGAAAAGGCTTCCGTATCGCGATAGGGAAAAAACGCGACATCTCTCGGCTTGTTTCCGCAGGAGATAAGTACAATAATACGATAAATTATCGACAGTCTCCATATATCTACGGATGATTACACGGTAAGTTAACGACTGTTCGTAAGCACTTTCCCTTACATTATGATTTTATAATTTCAAATTCAGATTATGCCCGACAGATTTGATGTGGATGTTAATAATGTTTTAATAATACGTATAATTATTTGTTATACAAATGTTTATTTCATAATAAATATCTATTATTTGTTTTCCAAATGCCGTATATACAAATTTTTCCACTTTTACAAGCCTCGTGCAATCGGCGTATGAGATTTTTCGCATTAAATATACGTAGAATTCGTCGACCAACGAAACTTTGTTTAAATTCGTTTAACTTTTTGCGACTCTACAAAACACGGAAAGTGTTAGTGAAGTAAGATACATTGAGATGTCGGAAAGATCGAGGATTAGCGCAGGCGCTCGCTGACTATGATACTGCACTATTCGGTTAGCGCGGGCTCGTTTGTCCGGAGCTTCTCGATATCTCCACCTGAGGCCAGTAAAGTCAATTTGAAGTTTGCTAGTGTCTCCTACGGACCCGTACACGACGTATTAGTGCGTCATCGTCGTTTTTGCATCGACGATCAAGCGTGCGTCAGCTAACTTTTCGCACAGGACAGCACTGGAATCTGAAAATGCTGAAAGCTCTGGTATGCTAACCTGTCGATGTTACTTCTGTTCGTAATTTCTGGAATCAAGTATGAAGAAACCTTTTCGTTTGCAGATAACTTTTGGCGTTGGGGTATACACCGGCATATACCTTAGCCAAAACTATCAGGTTTGTGCAACGATCTTCCGAATGCTCCGTAATCGTATTTTTCCACCACTTCGTGTCATTTATTCTTCCTGTTAAATGCTTCCATCGACGTGTATAAATTTTATTCAATTTGGTCATCGATATTATCGGTGATCTGGAGTTATATCTATGGATCTTTGATTCGATGCAAATGTCCCGACAAGGATGAAAATATTGTTGAATAAAGTGAAAAGTACTGTTATTGTATGAAACTGAATTGGGTGTGTGTACTGTAGGAAAATAGTGAAAGAGTTGAAGTTTGTTGGAAGACTAGTTTTGGGATGCAGCTTTATTTATGATTCTGCTTGAATATTTCCACAGATACCACGCGTAGACGATCCACAAAAGATATACGATAGGATAGTGGAGTGGGCGGAGGAGCACAAAAAAAAATAATGGAGTTGGCGACTAAGAAATATGTGATATAGAGATGTGTGCAGTTTAAAGTAAACCTTGCCTACATTCTGAATCATCTTTGTTATTTAAGTACTTGTAGCTACATGTGAGGTATACTTTAATATATTTTTATTCCAATAAAACTTTCTGATAATACACACGTGTATTAAGATAATCTTTTATAGAAAGTGCAGCTAAACCTGCAACGATTACTCGCCTTTGGTACGTGTAAAACATCCTTGGTTTCACGCTATCGCATCACGTGTATATCAATCCACCTCCCGAATACTCCACACGGGCCTGAGGCTCCACAAACGCGAGCCAGTCCGACGCATGCGTTGGCAACAAACCCATCGATTGACATTTGTACAATGCTAACATGAGATTAACCAACTGCCCCAAGAAGTACACGATCTTTTGTAGGTGTACGCGAGATCCTTCTATTACTTTGAATGCTGAAAATTGACATTTATGGAATTATATTTTATGTGCATTATTAGCATTGATTTGTCGTGTCTATGAGAATTTTTAATTTGCAGATATTTTTGAATGATTTATATCCTATTATTTTTTGCTTATAGTCTAATATCACCATCATATATCTATGTATATAATACACTGCGTACAAAGTACACGACACTTACTTTGCTGAAGAGTGAACAGCCCTTTAACTGGTCTGACGATGAGCATACCCACCATCATAATAGGAAAAATTGAAATAGAATTTCCCGCCATGTACATAATAACTAGGTTCACCATAATTTGTCTCAACGGTGCCAATGCCAAGTCCCATGATTTTTTAATTATCAAATGATTGGGATTCGCTTCTCTAAGGCTTTCCACATTGTGAAACAAAGCGACGGCGGAGGTGTAACCCGGTGGGGCAGGAATGTCGGTATTTCTGTCTTGTTTATTTCTACAATAAATCAAAATGGATTTTATTCAACGTGATTTTTAATGATGCGAAAAATAAGTTATAAGTAAAGCAACAGTTTTAATTATAATCCCAAAAACTTTACAAATATCAGTGGCATAAATACAGTGAGTATATCATATTTCAACTGTATAAAATATCAGTTGTAAGAAATATTGCTGCGAATAAGACAAAAATTTTGTAGGTACCTATAAATAAAAAATAACAACACAAAGTTTTTCATTGCCGTAATAAACATAAGTACATTAAAAAAAATGTCCAATTAGATGATTATTCGAATTTCCTTTATAAGCATCGACAAACGTGATCCAAGAAAACACTTACTGCCATATCAATAACATGCCAATTCAACGTGTACTATTGTTATTAGTAAATAATGAAGTATAAAAATGAACACTTTTGTCAATGATGTTACTGAAAAGAAAATCTGAATTGGAGGACCATTTGCATATCACCGATAGAAACTTTATTTGCACGAAAACAGACCGGGATACGTGGTTCGTCGTGAAAAGGTTACTTACTTGTGAGCAAAATCGAGCGCCCACTTAAAGCGTTTCGGGTTCTGCTTAGCTGTGGCCATCCTCGCAATAACGTACTCTAATAGTAACACAGATGTGTTTTACACCGTTAATCCTTATATTTGATTGTTAAATGAAATTATATACAGCTACAGTAGAATCAGGTACGACATAGTATATACATAACAAAACCAGCTAGCTATCCTTGCGCTCGCAAGTGGCAGTAAAGTGTATCGATATATCGAAGGCGCTTATGCGATTTATGAGGCGCCGAGAAATCGCAAATGCTCTGATTTTTTATATATATTTTACATTATCATTTTAACCAAACTATATATTTACATTTTTTAAATGACCGTTCAACGATGTCCTCCTTTTAGCAGAATGTTGAAACTACGCGTAGATAAAATTTATATGACATTGAAGACAGTAATTTTAGGCGATATATAAGTGTAAAAGCGGTACTTCAAATACTGTTGTTAGTTTTGCTTTTGCTGGTATACCAAAAACTCAATTTGTATGACTTACAAAATACGGAAATTGTACTTATTTTGCTGTACAAAAAAAATTGTATTTATATAATAGTAAAAAAATTGTATTTATATAATAGTAAAAAAAAAATACTGAAATGGACAATAGACAAGTAGACTCATCAAAAGTTGTTATAATTCTTATTCAAATTCGTATTGTATAAATTTGTATGTAAATCTATGGGTTTTGAGAAAAATTAATATACATCATACCATAGTATTTTAAATTATATCACAACCTATATTTATTTCATATTCTGCATGAAATGTTTTAGGTGTAAGCAACGGAACAAGTTACATATCTAATGTTAAACGTTATTTACAATTTTCAATGTTAAACTTATCTAGAAATATGACTAAAGCGATGATAATCGTGCTGCTTTGCACTTAATTCTGCAATGAATAAATGCGCTCATAAACACAATGCATTTCCTTGTATTTGGGTGCTTAAATTCCAGCTTTTCGCAAAGTAGAATACACCGTGTCTTTTGTAAGCACAATACGCGCGCGTTAAATCTCACCCGTGTCAAAATTGGAATAATTAACAGCAAGCTGTATATAAATACGAGTACTATACATGTCATATGGTTACACAGTTTTGTGTTATATTGTCAAATAGTCGGGGACTCTTACTCTTTTCCACTTACGTAAGAGACACCCGAAAAACGTCCTCTACACGGTTTAGGCATCGGATACGATACATATTCCCAACTTCCATTGGAATGAGCAATTCTTTCTTAAATAATTTTATCACCTAATTATTACATGCATCCCTACTTAACTTCGTCTTTCAACTCGCACTTTTTATAATACAGAATTAAAAAAATATAAAGAAAAATGGTTCTATAGGTCTGTCACTTTTGCTATTACTACCTCGTTATTTTAATATCTACATACTCCATGACGGACAGTTATTCTCGCGGACAAATGCAGACAGGAACGGATAAACATAAATATATTACCACCGTCATGTTTATATATACACGCAGAGCAATCGAAAATGATGGTCAAAGGATTTAGAAAGATATATGTTAAGTACAAAAATTCTTAAAGGATGTTGCATAATAATATACCCATCACAGTCATATTATATATATATAAACTGCGGTGCATTGTTGCATAACATTAGACATGCATTATTTACTTGTACCTTTAATATTGTAGCGAGTTTAATATTAGCTTCTTTTTAGACAATTAAATCTAATCCTTTAACAATTCTCTCATTTTTCAATATCATGTGCTGAAGGACCTCTACTTAAAAGTCCAATCTACCATCCGCTGTATGATTATAGACTCTGTATTATTTGTGTCTCACATTATAATGATCCTCTTAGTGAAATATCATTAAGTACATTTTTGAATGGCACATGTTTCTAAATTCTTTGACCACGTCTTCTGATCATCCTTTACCCCATTTTTATCCCATCAGGTATTAAACAGTACAATTAGAGCCAGACGCGTTATCCAATATACAGATACAACATTACGCTTAAATACCTATCCGTACAGAAATAAATAGCTTCAACTATCCCTGACTCTAAACTACTCCTGCAGTAGTCTAGCTTATAAGGCCTATTTGCAAAAGAAGTGTGACCTCTCCGATGAGCGTAGAGACTCTTCCACTACCAACGAAAAAACGAGTATCATAGATGATGCTTTATCAAAAGGGTATGAAAGGATCTCGAGTGTAAAAAGTGTACAAACAATGTCGAAAGATGTAAGATTGTCTGTACGATTGTATAGAGAAGTGGAACGTTCTAATTATTTCCTATTAGTAAACTATAAGTATATAGTACACGTGAAACAATTCAAAGTGCGGAAAGAATTTGAAGTGTAACATTACAGAATCAAAGTATAACGAGGATATTGACCTAGCATCATTGGCGGGTACATTATACGCGATGCGCACCATGTTACAACATTAGACGGTAGATCACAATTGCTTATGCAGTCAACATCAGTCACATTTTGATTAGTGATATGTGCGTTAAAGAGGAGACTATGGAAGTGTTATGGGAATATATGATGAATAAAGTTCAAATTTAAATGGAAAGTTATAATGTAAAATAATGATTTACCCTCAATGATCGATTTGATGCACAGAATTACGATGAACTTACTTTTAAACTGTTATTACCGATATGTATATCTACTCTGTTTAGTTGTTAGCCATCCACATGTGGTAAAGTATAAGGTGTATACTCTAACGATCCTTAAAAGTTTAACTAGCAAAACTGTTACAAATCTGTACGCTTCTGAAAATTCGAAAACAAGGTTCCAAAAACCTGTAGAATTTCGACTGATATGTACTGCGGAAAAAGAATCGTACGTGACATCACCACGAGGCTTATTACCTGCTCATGCTTTTTTACAGCTCTAATTCACTTTTTGGTTTTCTCTGATTTTAGATAAAAATCGTATGAAAGTTTACAAAACCATTCGATACACTTTAGAAACCTCCTCAATACACTTCTGTTCATCCAATATAGAGTAGTCATCTTTCTGGAATTAGTGAATGGAGCACATTCACAAAGTACACCTCATATATATGACACCATAGTCGCAGAATTCTGCTTGTCTATGGAGAATTTCAAAAAACATCTCTGTAACGATAATCAGATTTGATGTAAGAATGTAAATATAATACCATGGGCACACTTGGTCCTGCTTGTTCCCAGATTATACAAAAAATATTTTAGAAAGCATAACCCAGCATAGGCTGCAGTGAGTAAATAAATACAAAATATGATATGACGAATAAAAATGAGTTGTGCAAAATCACCACGATATTTAACCCATTTGACCAATATCGCGTGTCCGATTCACATCTCGTAATCTGTGCCAAAATACATAGGTATGGGTTAAACCCATAGTAGCAGCATTATAAATTGGAACAGCGTTAAAGCGACCGTAATTTTCCACTGACATGATTTTACTTAAAAACTTAAAGAAAAACATTTTTGGCCTTGTACTCGCTATCATTTTTGAGAAATCGATATTTCACTTTGACACAATCACGATAAAATTGACACGGTCAGACTCTGTAGATCATAGACCATCACAAGCAACTCTGAAATATTTGATAACTCCAAAACGACTACAGAAACTGAAGATGTAAGACATTTCCTAGTAAGTAAGTAATACATTGAATTCTTCAAAATATCTTCACCCATCGAATTTAACTTGGCTGCTCAACTTTCCATTTCGCGTTATCACGGAACCCTTTACACTCGCTTACTATCAGCGGACAAACGATAACTCATTGCAAACAAACCCAACCGGGTAACACACTGCGTTCCACGTTCGGAACCACCAGATAATTCGTGACTGGTCCATGATACATTACACGTCATTGTACACTACAGTCACAAAAGAAACGTTGGCCAAACGGGTTAATTGTGCGCGGCCCTCTTTCCATTCATATACCCTATCCAACGTTCAGCAGTCGTCATGAATATAGGATCGTTGTCGATGGAATTCAAGAGCAGCAGCTGATTGACGTGCGTCGAATGGTAGTCCCACCTGGCCAGGTTTGGGGCCGTTTTCAAGGTAAAGTGACGCAGATCGTACGTCGTGCCTGACCCAGTGTCGTACAGGGTCAGCATGTTTTTCAGCGACGACATACCCTGATTGAAGAGCCTGGATGCCTCCTCGGCATCCTTACCAGTGGCTATGCTCTTGAGGTCGTAGAGACCGATTAACGAGTAAATGAAACCATTGAGAATGAAGGAGGAAGGCGTTGTGGGGTACTCCTCGTACCATATGTATTTACCAAGGAAGAGCGCGGCCACGCCTCCCTTGGCGGAGGACAATCGGAAGGGTCGCAGGCTCCTCACCGCAGCCTGGAGATATTTCTCTTCTCCAGAATGGTAGTAAGCTCGTGCCAACAAGGATATAGCATGACCTTGACCCATGCTGGAGTACCACCCAGGTTCCAGAGTGGCCATTCCAGCAGCTACTTTCCTCCTCACCGGATTTGGCCATCCTCCGGAACTGACATTTTGATTTGCCACAAACCATCTTGCGGCGTCGTAAAATTGCTCCATGTGTTCACTGGTTGACAGCGTTATGTTGTCTATCATTCCAGCACCATAAAGGGTTATTTTGACTATCTGCAATTAAAAAACGCATATTGAAAGGTGTATGCAAGAATAATCCTAGCAAAATGATCGTAGTGCACCATTGTTTTTAAGTAAAGTCATGAAGTAGTTATGAAATATTACCTTTAGTTTCGAACGTGACAATTTTCTTTTGCTTTTGTCCGTTAAGTATAGGCCTTTCTGCAGATCAACGACTAGGTCCCTAGTGAATCTTCTCCACTGGTGATTAATCTGTCCTATCCCGTAATACACGTGATTATTATAAGTGTGCAGCACTATATTACTAGTTGTGTAATGAAGATAATATGTCTCCTTCTTCTCTCTAGATTGTAGCGTCACTGTGACGCTCCCGTTGTCCTTAGTGTTAAGGTCCCACTTTAACACAAAGTCCAAAACGTGATCCAGTTTCAAAGCTATTCCAGAAGTGCTGGTCTCTGGCGTCGCAAATTTCATCACATAACTATTCAACTGTTCGTCGTATACTCTGGATATAACCGATCCTTGAGGCACAATCCAGTCTTGCTTGGTCTTGTCCGCATCTTCTATCACTTTTCTGTGGGGTTCCGGTTCCGTCAAGTTTTTGCTGTAGTGCGATAGCCCAAACTGGGCAATCTGCGTAGGGTAGTAATACCCCTGGCTCTCCCACTGCGTGGATATCGGTACGCCATCATTGCCACTGACACACTTGACACGCTCTCGGACCTCGACATTGTAGTTCTCAAATGTCATAAACACACCGCGTGAATCGTACTTCCCCTTGGGGCTGACGATTTTCGAGTAACTGTGCAACCACTCAAACCGCTCCAAACCATCGTATGTGGCCAACTTTCCATATATCTGCAATGTTGCCAGAAAACAGTTTATTTGGTTTGGTGCTTTAATTTTTCGTTTTTACACCTAAAACTTGTTAGCTTCAGTGTTTAACACATTCATGGAAAATGGTTTTACTCATATAGTGTTATATCCAAAGATGCACTTCAAAGTGTACTTACTTCAAAATATTTGTGAATAAATGAGAAAGGTACATATACTTCGTCGCCTTCCTTTCGGCATCCAATCGAATAATCTCCATTTATGTGACAGTCTATCTCCTGATATCCAGGCTCTGCAGTCTGACGTTCCTGTATATAGTCATATGTGAAGAAAAATATCATTACAAGATTATTCGACAAAATTTTTACCGATGGTTTACGTAAGAACCAACGTTTTTTTTTGTGTCTGAATATTATTTATATAAAAAATTGGTTCAACGACTTACCCTGTGCTGAAATTTTGCCTTCCAATCCGAGGTCCTAAATAGTAATGTGTGCCCACAGTTGTTCCATGATGTAAGCAGAGAGCTCAATACGGCAACGAACAGTATAAGTAAAACCGTTTTGAAATTCAGTCGCATCATCATAGAACCTGCGTTTTCACAAAGAAGATCGTAAATAAAATAATCTATAACGGCTACATCAAACTATGGACACTAGTACAAAACTAATAATATTGCAAAGCTCAAAAATTGTTTTATTTTCCATCACTTATAATTATTCAATGTACGAATGTAGGAAAAACATAGAAAAACTCCCGTTAATATGTCGAGTAATATTATTCTCCATAGTACAGGAAGCCAACATTGACTATAATATACCTTACAACCGATGTACAAGGTATAATACAAGTAAGAAAAATATAAACACTCATATTTAAACGCAAAGTAGTACACACAAATTTGAAAGTATCCTAAGCCACCTTATTCGTCAACATCAAAGACCGACACAACTACATTCGCTTACCAAATATTCCTTACTCATTAAAAAACTATAAACGCGTTAATCTAACAAGAAAATAACTGTATCCTCCTCGATGTCCTGCAAAACAGCGTTGCTCCTGATCGTAGGTCAAATCAATTTCAAATAGACTTTTCCTCAGAGCCTATATAGACGCATATCAAATCCGCAATATGCGAGAATCGACGAGTCGTAATACCGAAAAGCTGGTCGCGACATTTGAGATGAATCGTTCTTAAATCTTAAATCTCGTGCGTCAGGGAAAAATACACTTACGTGTCGTTGTTGTCAGGCCTTCCACCTCATTTTCGATCAAAAAGCGGTCGCAGCGAGGTTAGATCCACGCGCTCCGCATTTTCGTTGACTCCGACGCCTTTCTTGGGAAATGTCAAAGCTATCTGAATACGTAAGCTGACACGTGCGAGGCACTAACGAGGAGTCGCATAATTACAGGCACGTCTGTCGTGCATTGCCCATTACCCAAGTCCGTTTCGACTTGGAGCGGTTCTGTTCGTTCACCTCGCCCGCCTGTGAATGCACCTGACTGCTCGGTGCACCCAGGGCCGAAAATAACCATCTGGCCCTTGCCTCCTTTAGTTTTATGGAAAATGAATGACTTCTTGTAAGATTCTCGTGTACCGAATGATCATCTATTGAATTATTTATATTAAATTTAATTAGCGTTCTAATGGTTTCGTAATCAATTATTATCGCTAAGGTATTCATCGGATCCTTATTTTCTGCAGGCTCTATGCCTAGTTTACGTGCTATACAAAATAATCACTTTTTAAAGAACTGTTACATATTGCATGATTAAATAATTGAAACAGTGTATAAATAAACAGAGATATTTATCGAGTAAAAATACTTTACATTTGTATCGTATGACACAGTATTTATATTTTTGATTAACACATATCTTACGATATATCGTACTTTATTTTTGTAAAGAATATTCTTGAATTCCTGATTTGTTTCGAGAGATATTCGAAACTTTGATTGCACGCTTATCCGCCAGTTGATAAACGTCATTCTTCCGTCGTAATCAACGGCACGCAACTGATGGCCCTTATATAATGTTTTCGTAAACTTGAAATAAATTCTTACCAATGAAATTGGTCTCGTCGAAAATCGATCGAATAAAACGTACATTTATAAATCAAACCTTCCATCTTAAATCAGCACTTATTTATATAATATTTTCATCCTTCCCGAGATATTCGTTTCCGCAAACCCTAAATTCTCGTTAATATTATTACTAATAAATGCTCGTAAATTATCGTTCAACATTACTTTAACTTCATCGTAACTCCGTAGTGTTGGGCTTTCCATAGCAAAGGCATTTTTCTTATTCCCAAAGAAAAATCCCTTCTTTTCCACAAAGATCCGAGCCGTGATCGAAGCAAGAAACATCGTATTAAGAGATTCGAACCTGATAGATTAAATTAGATCGATTTAAGCTAATTCAGAATCGACCAGGCCGACGCGGTGGATTTCAATAACGTCATTATCTTCGCTCCTGATCACGATCTGCTCGCGTTTCCATCGCCTTTAACAGATTCTGCATTACGTTTCTGCGATGCGCAGCTTCTTGCCCCCACTTTTGTTCACGTCGCTCCTCCATCCTCGATCTACTCACCGCTGTTATGGACCTTTCACTTATTCGAGGAGCCCCGATTTCTAGCATTCATATCGCACGAGTATCTCGTTGCATTGCTAACACGAACGATTATGGACTCGACGAGGGCCGACGTAACAAGGATTTAACCTACCATCCATAAGTGTCTGGCCATCTGAAAAGATTCGGACGAGCGGCCTGTTAGTTTTGATAATGGAGTTTGCCTGCGTTGCAACAATTCTGTCGACACCTCTCGCTGAATAAATCTTGTTTATGTTCCTCGATGGTAGCATTGTATTTCTAAAACGGCATTGTCGATCGATAAAGCAAATGATTGATAAATCATTTATCACTGCGAACGATTTTATTGCCTACATAAGTACATAATTAATGCTCAGGCAATTTTTGGACGGCAGTGTAATTGGGCTTGTTACATCGTAGATTTTACGTATTTATACGCTGTTTGAGTTATTCGTGATCCAGTAGTAAGTAAATAAACTTAAACAATCGTGTCATTCGTATTGCATAGTGGCAAGTCGAGTTTCCAAACGACACGTAGATTCTTGTTAAGCCTGGATCCGAATTAAATCATAATCGCGGGCTTTTTAAAAATTTAGGTAATCGTGAAATTGGTATATAAATATTGGAAAGAGACAAGGTCTTATACGGAGTTGGCGCAAGTTATGCAATTATAATCTCCGTATAGAATGAACTTCAAGATCAAGAGTGATGGATGTTTCCAGCATCTTATGCGGATCATTCCCGGTTTCAGCCAGCTGTCCAATTTATGCAATGGATCGCCATTACTTGAAATGCCGTGTCTTCTGTTCGCCGTATTTCCTTTCGTTTTCCATCGATTCGCCCTCGAATAATCGCTGAACCACTTATTGACTATGTAACCAATAACCAGAGCCAAAGTCTCTTCTGCGAATGTACCATATGTATTACGGTTAAATCAATTAGCCAAGGATTTAGGAAAGCAGCAACTCGATGTAAAAATGTATTTTTATAAGTACTAATAGAAATTGGCAAGTAAGTAAGGTAAATGGTGGATGTTGGTACGTAAAGTAATGTCTCTGCATTCCTTTTTAATCGCCTACTTGTACGATCTATCGAAGTGAACTACGAATTGCAAGGACGGAGGATGCTCGTGCTCCTGTATTTTTATGCGATATAGGCGACTTATCGCGACATATCGTTTATAGCTCAGGGCCTTTCCGCTTTAGGATGAATATAAATGATCGGCGGAAAATGGAGATTTCACTTTGCGTAAGTAAAGTTACATCAACGTCGCTTGGTGAAGTGTACCGATAGCAGGGGGCCAGCATGATTCGCTTCGTGCTTTTGTAAGCTCTACTTCTTAACGTCTCGTTACTTATTGACAATCCTCTCGAGAGATCGATTTCACTCGAGTAAAGGTTGGATTCGAATAATAACTAATACCACCTCTTTCCAACTAGTGGATGAAAATAGAGTATCTAAAAATCGCCTCGATTTACTGGAAGTTGTATATATCAATAAATAATTCCTTACCATTCAATCATAACACTATCAATATTGATAACGAATTAAGAAAAAAATTAATTCAGTAAATATTAGTAACAATATATTTATAATGTTGGCGAAATGGCTTAATACAGTATGAATAGAAATATTGGTATGGAATAATATAAATCCGATGCAAATGTAATCGAGATTTTTGTTATTAAAAACTACGATTGAAACCGCAATTATTTTTCCACCAACTTAATAACGGACAGATTTCGAGTTATTCCATCGAGTATACCGTTCAAGCCTTTCGTGCGATTTTGCAATCGCGAACGAAGAAAACTGAGCAATCTCGGTACTTTTCTAGAGCTGCGATTGTCGCGGCTACGAGTACCTTGTCGGTAGCTTCAACAGCCGGCGACTACCCACACGACTTGGCCTGGTTATTTGGCCAGCACAAAAAAGCGGGAAGAGCCAGTGCAAAGCATGCGAGGCAACATGCCGTCAAAGAAGATACGAACGAAGTCACGAAAGAAGTTGCGAAGGAAGAGCGCAGCGTGTGTAAGACCAAGCAATGCGAGATGATAGGTACGCTCTGATCCAGGAGGTATACCAGTTTCAAGCTTAATGCTTCATCCTTTATTCAACGAAGATTGATAAAGATTCTATGACTTTTTTATGCTTTGTATTTAAACTTGATGCTTTACGATGTACTTTGAGTGTATAAAATACGGCTACGCACGAGGCTTGGAGAATTGCTCAAAGTTTAGCAATTTTTGTTCGAAGAATTTAAGTTTGAGCGCCGTTTTCAAACCCATTTCTATTGCGCAGCGAAAGTTATATTGGAGAGTATGGACAAATCTCAGGATCCCTGCGAGGATTTTTACGAATACGCTTGCGGAAAGTGGGCGGAGAACAATCCCATCCCCAAAGGCGAAGAGTCCTGGAGCTTGTGGCACATGGTGCAGAAAAATATTAATAACAAAGTCAAAGGTTCGAATCATTTAATTCCGCGACAAAGTAGAGAGATTAACCGATATTTCTTACTCAGAGCTTTTGGACGAGCCCATGAAATCCGAGGACATCCTGGCCGTGAGAATGGCGAAGAAGTGGTACAATGTTTGTAAGAACACGCGTGAGTATTACATCGTATATTACGATTAGAAAAATGTTTCTTGCAACATCGCGGATACTTGCGAATTTGTCTAATAAATTTCGATAAAGTATTTTCATCGGATCTATTTCAAATGTCGAACAGAAAGAATGGACGAGGCCGGTCTGGAGCCAATACTCTCCATCCTGTCGCGAATCGGGGGTTGGCCTTTGATAATGGAACCAGAAGAATGGGACGAGAACGTCTACACGTGGCAGAAAGTCGACGATTACTACGCTCGCTTAACCGGCTTTAATTCTTTTCACGACGTGCACGTCGTACCTTATGCCTATCTAGGAAATATGTCCTCCGTATGGGTAAGTTTTTACGTACTTTTTGCACGATTACCTCGTTACAGAGGGACGACATATTTTGATGACGATAGATTCATTATCGACATTAGAAAGCGAGAAGATTTATGCGTAAGGTTTCAATTGGACACGAAGAGATAAAAAGATCCTCGTCCTTCAAACCACGGGATTTCTTCCGGTTGAGAAAATAGTCGATATGATGTAACGAGTATTTATCAATGCTGTAATATCGCCGGATATGATAAGGGATAGATACAATTTTGTCCCTGAAGTGATTTAAAAATCAGCCAATGCCACTGCTTATCGCACATTCGTGTATATTCCTACACCTTCTTAATTCAACGATTCTCTTTTTCGATACACTCATGCATATCGCGCGTATCGTTTAAAAATTCGAATCGCAATGGTATCGATAATTATTTTGAAGTACCAGGATATATTTAATTTCCTCTTTATTATCCTCCTTCCTCCGTCACTTTTCCACTTTTCTTTTTAAAACCCTTTCTTTATCGTAAAGTTCTGTGGTCCAAAGAGTCGATGGGTTCTTCTGACAAAAACCAAAGTCTAGTCTTTCATCGAACCCTTCATTCGAAATTAATACTAACTTCTCGTAGATCTCCACCCCGCACTTGCCATCGGGCTCCTACGACCTCATACATTTCGACGACGATGACGAGGTCGACACAGACGATACGAGCGACGAGGAGAAGCAAAGTCATGAGAACAGTCAGGAACCTGGAAGCCACGAGCACGACGACAAGAACGACGACGAGGATGACGATGAGGAGGAAAAAGACAAGGACGACAAGGACGACAAGGAGGACGAGATGTCCGAGGAAGAAGATAAGGTAGTACACCAAAATAATATACATAATTAACACGCTCGCGCTCATACTATCAAAGCTAGATCCAATATATTCAACGAATCACCTAAAAAGATGCATTACAGCGCATAATAGTCTGAAAAAATCTTTTTTCAAAAAACTCGCGCCTATATCATATCGTATACACGTCAGTGTCTAACGATCCCAATTTTCAATTAAACGTTTCAATCATCGAAGCATGGCGATCTATAATTTGTATAAAAGTGCCTCAAATAAATATCCAAGGTGGTATCGCGCAAGAGCAGAAGGGGACATTTGCAGAAGAGGAAGACGAGGCATCCCAAAAGGGTGGAGAAGAGTTCCAAGAGGCGGAAAAATCACGTGCATCGTTCAAAGGGCGGGAAAAGGCCGAAGAGGGAAACGAGAAGGCACATTTCGAAGAGCAAAGTGGATTACAAATGGCACGAGCAATTCTCTAAGCGAAGGCAGAACGCGCCAAGGGCGACGATGAGGAGGCGAAAGTCCCGCAAGATGATCGAGGAGGAGAAGAAGACGGAGAGACCACTGACCACTACGGAGAGAAGCACAACGGAGAGCGATGAACCTGAGGAGAAAGAAGTGGAGGAATACAGGGAGATGTACAAGAAGTACATAATGAACGTGGCCAAGGGCCTCGCAGAGGCGAGGGGCGAGCGAATCCCGGAGGAGAAGCTCGCGAAGGATATCGAGGAAATGACCGATTTCCATTACAAATTGGCCGAGGTGAGTTCATCGATGAATTTCAATCCGAAACTTCTGGGCTTTGTGAAGAAATCAAAGAATTCTGAATGAGTATTTCAATTCGAAGATCGTGCGAATTATAAGCGACATTATGGTGTAACTTTTTTTCGTATAATATATGAAATAAATTATTGTAATATTAGTGCACCGCTTTGTTCAGAAAAAGGCTGATATAGGGGAAGGTTGATTGTTACAGATAACATTGAAATCCAGAAAGCTCAATGAAACGACGCTTGGAGGATTACAAGAAACGTACGATCGGTTACCGCAGGAGACGCAAAATTCCAAAGTGCGTAAGATTTTGTAATCGTTTAACTACCAAAAAATTACGATAGCGGTATTACTTTATACCCAAAAAAATAAAAGTTTTGCATGTTTTGTAAAACGTCGAGTAAAGATAGGTCGGTCTAGTTCTTTTTCTTCGTTCTTACATCGAACGATGAGAAATGACGTAACAATATCTATCCGTATATATTTATTCTGTCCAATAAACGCGTTTCTATCCTCAAACGTGTTTCGACGCGTAAGGTTTAACTTATAGGGTAACCGCTGAAGCACGTATTGTATATTCAGGTAAATTGGATGAGAAAAATCGTGAAGCTTTTCGCCGAAGCTGGAGTGGAGGTGGACAGCGATTTGGAAATCAACGTTGAAAACGAGTATTTCGGAAATCTCCCGGCTTTGTTGGACGAAACGAAAAGAGAAACGATCGGTGAGATTTCAGAGTTACGTTAAACTATGTTCAAAGCTATGTTTATTTTTGGCATCGATTATTAAGCGATTCTAAAATTTGTCGTCATAAGGGAGAAAATTGTTGCATGTACCATATAAATATTACCGTTGCTTTTAAAGTGCACAACCATTTCTGTAGATCGAATAAGATGAAACGGAGAATCGAGCGTGTAGATCGTAATGATCGCGATCTTGTTAATAAAGCGAATAAGCGTGATTATTGTTTCAAATTTAAGTAAACTACGTACACTGGAGAATCGTGAGTAACATGATAGAGGCGACCACGAAGGAAATGCGGGATCTTTACTACGGTTGGGATAACCGTGACGAGGAAGAAGAGACGGAAGAAGATACGGAAGAAGAGAACGACGTGTGAGTATAATTCCTACTTTATACCATCGTATCGATTTATTAATTTCTCAAGATTCATTTATTTGGGTTCTTCGCGACTCCTCTGACATATTTTATACACGAAGCAGCGATTATATAACCATATATCTTGAGAATCATATAGTAATTTGAATAATAACCATCGACGCTTTGCGCGATTAAATCATTATAGATCGGAGAAGTGTGCCATGGTAATGGTGATGAGCGATATTGTGGGGTACGAGTACGTCAGAAAGTACTTCACCGACGAAATGAAGATAAAGGTTCGTTTTCTGCTTTTTTTTATCTATTTTAAATGAACGTTGAAAAAAATAAAAATTTTTTTTCATTAGACCCATATATTCGCTTTTAATACCTTTAATACTTTCCATTTTTTCATTAATACCTTGATACTTTAATTTTCTTGACTTTGATTTCATACCTTAATTTTTACAATACTTTTAAGTTTTTCATCCGTGTCATGCGCAGGCTATGGACATGATCGACGACATTCAAAAAGAGGTGGAGTATCAGATTAAGGAGTCGCAGTGGATGGACAGCGAAACCAAAGATTTCATACTGGATAAATTGGTGAACATGGAAAAGTTAGTCGGATATCCAGATTGGTATAGAAACACGACTATTGTAAAGCAGTACTTCCGAGGGGTATGTGTTTCTAATAATTATACTGAAGAGTTGTTTAAAGTTCAAGATTATATAAATACATACTTTTCAGCTGGTTGTTGGTCCATCGTACTTGGAAAACGTTTTAAGTTTCTTAAGATACAGCAAGTGGAAGAAATTACGAATGATAAACGAGGATGAGACTCTAGATTCGTAAGATGTCACTTAAATTTTAAAGGATACCAAAAAATTAGCTTTTTTAGCATCATGCCATCAACGATCTTCCCTTTATAAAACTTAATTTTTAAAATATGATTTTTTCAGATTTTATATTAGCCCCATCACCTTGAACGCATTCTTCATACCGGATGAAAATTCTATAAGTACGTCACGTAATACTGAATATAATAATATACAGAAAAAGACAAATTTTTATTAATATACATTTCCGTTAACCTTTGATATATTTCGTTTCTTAATATCTTTATATATTTTTTTAATGCAATTCCATATTTTTTAACAGATTTAACGTTTAACCCATTTTTCTCATAGGATTCGATCTTGAAATAAATTTTCCTTTACATTTACATTAACGATTAACGTCGTTAATATCAATTTCGAATATATAAATGCTGCGATTTTTTGTATTACAGCTATTACAGCGGCGGACTTTCAACATCCCTTCTTTGATTTTAATAGACCACAGTAAGTAGTGTATTTTCAATCTCGACATCCTCGAACTTTCTAATTATTTACACGTCAAAAAATAAATAAAAAACACAACATCCTTAACGTTAATTTCCGACGTTACATTTAATTATAGAGGAATCAACTTTGGAATTCTTGGATTCGTGATGGCTCACGAGGTGAATCACGGTTTCGACGATACCGGTAAGAGACTTAATAGCGATATCGAGCCTCCGCGATCGACACAGAAAAATCACGTTGAGAATTTGCAGGGCGTATGTACGACAAGGATGGTGATGTAATGGAATGGCTGTCGGCTATGGCTCAAGCCTACGATAAGCGAGCCGAGTGCTTCGTCGAGCAATTCGACAGTTACAGCCTTACAAAGGACAGGAACTTCACCATCGAAGTACGTACACGCGCTACGATCGTTCCTATTAAACGTATTTCAGTACGACTAAAACGTTGATTCGTCCTATTCTGCCTTCAAACATTCGTTTTGCGATTATTAAAAAAAGTGCGACGCCAAGTAATTCCAATGTTCATTTAAATTTTTACATTAAAAAATTTTAATCTAAATTTAAATGCTTATTTAGGACACTATCGACGTAATATTTCTCGAACATTTTTGGCGCTGCAAGTATTTACCTAAAATAAATTCAGCACTATCCAGTCACCAATCGGTCTCATTCTGGCTTTAATCGTCCATTTTGTAATTATTAAAAAAATAACAGCACTATGGAAATCAAACATCGGGAGAGAACATCGCGGACACGATGGGCTTGCAGGCCGTGTACAGGGCTTATCGCAGAAGGGAAAGAGAATGCGACAAAGTCGGCAGCGCGTTGCCCGGACTGGAGCAGTTCGACAACGATCAACTTTTCTTCTTATCCTTTGCCAATGTGAGTGACGCGCATCTCAAATTCCAACTGTACGATAAGCGTGACAGATTTTGAAGTTAGAGCGTAACAACATAAGTTTCGAATAGCCTTTCTCCCTATAGATTATCAAATTTGTCTCAGATACTTTCCTGACTCCGTAATTGTCCATAAACATTCTTGAATATTTTATGCTAATTATTTGACATAATTGGTTTTACAATATTTTATAATATATCGTAAAGGCATTATACGCGTATCTGTACGAAGTATCGTAAGTATTTCATTGATTATTTAAATCGTCATTTTTATTCGATCATCCGAAATTGAATCATATCGATTATTTAAAAGGCACACATATATTATCGCAAAAAAGCACTCGTGAAGTTCTGCACACCGATGTTAAAACATTCTTATTATACGTTCAGCTCTGGTGCGAGGCGGAGAACGAGGAGGAGACATTGAGATACGCGAAGTTCGATGCGCACAGCACGGGCCGGTTGAGAGTGATCGGCTCTGTCTCGAATTCGCAGGACTTCGCCAAAGCTTACAATTGCCCCGCTGGCAGTCCGATGAATCCTGAAAGGAAATGCAATATATGGAAATAGAAGCTCACCTCTGCCACTGCATCGAACCCATTTTTTAAATGAAAATATATTATTTAAAATACAGGACGATTAGACTTCAATTTGCACATATGTACCACTGCTGTTTAAACGACGTACGTCGTACATAACTGAAAATAGATTGGATACGCAAATATATATCATCGTTGTTCCATGATTTCATCCGCGTTTCCTCCCTGTTTTATCCAACAGCGCGTAAAGGGTTAAAACCAATGATTCCAAGATTAATTTTTAATAGAGGAAATCGTAATATATGCGCGTCGTGTCTCGAGTAAGGAATGTAAATTTGCTCGAGGTCTATAGTAGCATAGTAGATAAAAGTTTGGGCTTGCATGCCTGAAATTTGCGATGCTGATCTCGGTCGTGATGTGGAAGTATTTACACGCTGGAACGTAGGCCGCCGCTCGAAATACGATTAAAGTATCGATTACATAGCCGCAGAGTGGAATCAATGGAAAATAATAGTCGCGGAGGACAATTAAAAATGAATAGCTCCGAAGAACCAACGATGTCGCGGATAAATATTTCAAAATCAGTTTCGTTTATGACATGGGAATAAACTCGCGATTCCTTAACCAACCATAAATCATATCTACACTCTTAAACCGTGCGATGTCAATGAAATCGCAGTATAAGCATTTTAAAAAAATAAGGCGGTAAGAGCCCATAAATAGTACCGTTTAGACGAGCTCCTAAGTGTCCACGAGGTGTCCTTCGACCGAAGAATTCTAAGTGGGCCCAAGGCGCCCTTTTGTTTATATCTGTATCAATGTGCATGCAGTGTGCGAGAAAACAAATTCTTCGGACCTACGTCTCGTTAGCCAGTGAGAAACCGATCGCCATAGTGAGCAGACGCATAATAGTGTAACGGATCGAAACATTTTCATAGACACGCGTATCTCCATATCTATCCGCTTAATCGTATCCAACGTATTAAAATAAAGTAGTATATATTTCAATGGATGTTTTATTATACATCATTATTTTATCACCTACCACTCTATACTCTCTCATCCCTTTGTTATTTCTCTCTCACTTCCCCTTCCTGTAACAGTGATATAACATTTGCCCCCGCGGTGAAAACCCGCGGTTTCTCGTCCAAAGAAAAACATCGGTATAGGATTTGCAAAGACGCGCATGCGCGCGAATACGCAATTCCAGAGGGATGACGCAGCAATTTCGATTATGTTAACAGGATAATCGCGCGATTCCTTAACCGGCCATAAGTCATAGCGCGTTATGCGCCGCGATTTGCAGCGCGCATAAAAGCGCGTTGCATCGTTAACCGGGGCCGGTGTTGCAATCGAGCGAGACAGTTGTAGATCGATGTAGGGACAGTAAATTAGATCGAGTAAAGAACATTACCTAACTGTAGCACGAACGCTCATCTTCAGACGCAGGTCTCCAACACTTTCACGGTGGTGAAACGCCACGGGGATTGTACGGATGCGTCCGACGGTGCCGATCCCGTATAAACCATCGGCACGACGGAGAAAGCACCGGCCGATTCGTCAGGATTAACCGCCTGGGCTTAAATAAACGTCCTCGATCGCGATCTGCGCTTATCTCGAGCTGAAATGATCGATCGTGATCGGAGCACGGTGGTAAAAGTTTTGATTCTAGGCGGAGAGAATTATCGTCGAATAAGCTGTGCTCTCTGGATACTTGATCCTTACGATCCTAATGTTTAATATGCTCGTGGAAAAGGAAGTATAAGAAAGAGGGCTTTTTTTTTTAATTTGTACGTTTATTATTGTGAAAAGGTAAGTGAAGTGGAAATGTGTAAATTGTTTAAATATAATGCTAAAATGGTTTAGGAGATGTGAAAGTGGTTGGAAGAGCTTTGTCCTCTTCCTTCATATCTTCGATTATACGTCGAGCAACTGTTTTTGGGAGAAGAGCTTACGCCTGTGAAGTTTGAAAATTTCTGACTTTCTCCTGTAGTGTTAATTGGTTAGTCTACGGCTTGAGAATGCTTGAATATAAGTATCCTCTTCCTTAATTTTCTTCTAGAATATATAAGTATATTTTTTATGGCACGATGTCTACGTACAAAGATCCGAGGAAAAAACCGAGTTCTTGTGAAATTTATTGGTGGGTAAATAGATTTGATTTATTGGCTCATTAAAATTATATTTGCATCGATGAAAGGAATGACGAAACGGGGGGCTTCCTCAGGGGTCTTAAAGGTACACCGAGATTAATGAGTCGACGTAGCGAGGTATCGTTATGTGCGAGCTTTAAACGAGATCTTCGGATATCACACCGAGCAGCTTTGGAAAATTAAACTTACTAGAAATTCCGGACAAATTTAAGTTCTCACATATTCAATCGTGGAAATTGACGAGGAATCTAAGATGCCTTGGACGCCTAATTTAAAGATATTATTTATTTACTTGTTCAGAGATGCATTACCTATTTTTATAGGCCCACTGCACGTGAGATAAATTTTTTTATCGATATAAAAATTGATGTATTGTATTTTATACGCGCATTTGAGGCTTCCAAGCGAGTGCACAAAGAAATATAAAAGCGGTATAATATTTTATCACAACGACATTGCCGTAAATTCGATTTATCCGGCAATAAATAAATGTAAACCCCCGTCGTTTTCCACGATGTATTACGTGTCAAACGGTTTCGTGAACCGACTTTCGTAATCGCACCAGCCGAAGATTACCTCGGATGGAAAATATTTAGATCGAATCTCGTGCAGCGCCGAGGCCGAGGAGTTTATACACAGAAATTACACTTTGGCGCAGGACCGTGGATGTAAATGGAAAAATTTGTAGTACGACGATATATAAATCGCATTGTAAAAGTGTCGAGAGAAAATAAAAATTCGGAAGATATTTAGATCGTTAGCGATTATAAAACGCGACATCCCGTGGAACTCGTCGAATACAATGATCCTGTACTCTTCGAATTACATAATTATGACATAATGTTTAAGAATTTAAATCTGAAAACGCTGGATGATGGAATGCCGATGTTACATATTATATGTTTGCGTGCAAAGTTATGAAAGAGATAATATCTGGTCCTAAGATTATTAAGCTGTTCTCTTTAAACGTTCCTTCGAGATGCCTTCGACGTTCTTCCTTATTCCATACACAGCATCATCCTACGATGTATCGCTATTTTAATTGCATCCATCGCACGATTCCTCGTGTCAAGACGATTCGGTCAAAACTCTATCTGTGGTCAATAATCCCTAGCTAACACACGTCTTCAGCTCTGGTGATTCGCAACCCACCTTGAACGGTCGGTGCCAAAAATGAAAAAAAGAAACAAATATTTTGTTAAAGCGTTCATCCTTTTTTATTTATATCAATTATTATTATCAGCGTTTTCGTATACATCGTCTTTTTCCTTACTCCTTTAATCCCCGCCTTATATCAAAGAATCGCTTCCCTCGTTAACGAAATAATAATAATAATAATAATAATAGCAATATCTCGAACATCGACGAGGCATAATCGCTCTCGTGCCAACGAATGTTAACACGACAGGCTACAGGGATCGCATTTAAGGCGGTCTCTATAACTCGGCCAGAGGTGAGGATCGTAAATCCTTTTGGAGTTTTGCGGCTCATCGATGCCAGGCGGATCGCTCCGACGTATCGCGCTGGTTGTAAGCGTTAAGGACCGTTAATGCCAATTAAGCAGAGAGCGGCTAAACGATAGGAGTTCGGTTTTCGCCAGGATCCACGCTCCGTCCGTGGGGACATAACATTTGAAACAAATGTGATCCAGAACCGCGCCGGATCTTCATAAATAAATCATGAGATAAGGTCACCGTGGGAAAGAAGACGAAGAGGCAGGTGGATTAATCCGCTAATCATCCTGCCATCTTTCTTGATTAAGAACGAGGCCTTAGGACCGATTTTCCTGTTGTAACTCCTTCTTCTTTCGCCGCTTGAAATTGAGATCGCGGATGTTGTCGGCAACGTGAAAAGCCACCGATCGGCGGGATGATGGAATGAAGCGAATAAATCGATGGAAATATTGGGTTGAGAATTACGATATTGTTTTCGTACGATTAAACGAAGTAACGAAAATTGGTTACGACCTGTTTAGCGTATGTAATACATACAACTGAGATACATATAATACACGGGTCTAAGACGCAACGATGAATAATACCAGACATCGTAATTATATCAATATTGAAACACGGTTTACGAAAATTCCATTTTTAAACGATCATATAAGAGCATCGAGAGATGTCGTATATATACCACTATGTGTAGTCTCATATTCAAGTACAATTGTTAAGGCAAACGCGAGGGGAATAATATCGCGCACGATCGTTTGAATATACAATTTTCGTACGCGGACTCTAAGGCGCGATATACGCATACGAACATGAAATACAATTTGTCCGAGAGTACGAAAAAAAAACGTACGGTTCAAAAGCAAAGATTCGAGGCCGCGTGTATCGCGGGAATATCGTCTAATTAGCGCGAGGATTAAACGCGATCAAAGTCGAGTTTGCGTAATCGAGACAAAGGGGAGTTTAGGCCAAATATAAATCTCCAATTATAAAGGCGATCGGCATACGCGCCTCGCTATCTAACTCGTGTACGATGAAGCGCCGATACAATAAACCCGTGACGCAATCTTGCATAATGTATCCCTATCTTAACCAACATCCCACGTTGCCACCACCTGTATTCAGCACGAGTTCGTTTGATTGCACAAACCTTCTGCATCCAGGATATAAGCGTGTGTTCATATCGGACGATCGGATCCGTCCGTTTGTCTATCGCGATTATCGCCAGAGACGCTGACGTTTTTCGTCGATAGGAAAGCCCATCGACGAGCATCGACTCGCCTCAACGACGCCGCCTTCTTTAGGATCTTGGATTTTTTCTCCTTCGAGGGCTAATGATTCGAGCAGCTCGATGGACATGTTTTCTGTTTTAAGTGTCTTTGGATGTGGAAAGGGAACATTTGGTAGCGGATGCTTCGTGTTTTTCTCGATCGAGTGAAACTGAAAGAATGATTATGATTATTTATTTTCTTTGCTTAGGATCTCTGTTAGGGAATTTAATGGGTTGATGAGTTATATGATATATTTTTGGATGATCGTGGCGGATGAAAATGTTGTCTTTCCTTTTCTTGTATGGAGACTGCAGTGACGAAAATACTCTATAATGTCATGAAGTTACTCTTCCTTGCTAAGATAACTTCGTATTATACGTTATCGAAAAAAAAATGTGTGTTATTATGAAGAGATTATCTAAATAACTCGTGAAAGTATATAAAATAAATAAAGCGCGCTTTGATATCCTTTCGCTGCAATTACCGTTTCATCTAGGGTTTTCGTAATTCCCCTGACATTTCAAGATTGAAAAAGGAGACGATTGTCACAACTTAATTGGGTGGATCGTGAAGCGATTTTTTTACGTTATTAGGAGAAATGTGTATTCGACGGTCGCTGACCGGCGCCGGGTTTATTCGTGTTTAACTCCTTGCGCTTCGGAGATTCGACATTGAAAAGTATTCCACGAGCTAAAACGTTTTTCCATTGAATCGCTACTTATAATCGCTTCTTTATCGCGTTTCTTCATTCGCTTAAGGATACATATTTTTTTTGTTTTTCTTGACGAAGTAACGTATCGAGAATGTTTCGAGCAAAGAAGACCGTTACGATGAATCACGCGCAAATAATTAATTTGACTGTCACGGTGACAAAAAACCTTACCAGGTGTATGCATCCCGTGTATTTGTAAGAGTCCTTATCTCGTCTAGAGGTGCCATCGGGTCACTAAGTCGACGCACGCGTCGTATTTTAAAAAACCATCGGTACGTACAACAAATATTATGAATACACCGTAGAACCTTAACCAAACGGTATGGTTTGCACGCGTCAATCACGGATGAATCGAACCGACACTCCAATTCCGCTCATCGTCTCCGGTCGATTTTCCATCTAATAAACACATCACAATTCCAACATTTCGAAATCCACCTTAGCAGTATACCTTACCCAAAACATAGCTCCGCGAGCCAAAGAAGATACCTCTATTATTTAAACTCTCAAGCTTTGCGCGTAGGAAAAGATAATAACATATCTAAATAATATATATATATATATTAGATAAATAGATAAAGAAAAAAGTAAAAATAAATAGCCCCCCCCGTCGAGCATCGTTAAAACGGCTCGATCAGTCGGAGACACGTACGGCAATTAACGCGCGAACGCACGCGTCGGTGTAGCAATTAAGGTACCAAAAAGCGATCCAATAAAACACCAGCCAACTCCATTCAACTCCTTCGATCGAGCGGAGGCAAAAAAAAGAAGAAGACGTTGGCGGCGGATTGAGCAACTCTTCGAAATTTCAGACTGACAGGGAGCGCGCCAAGAGCAAAATCATCGAGGAGCATCCTTTTAGGCATGGCCAGCCCGGTAATCACTTAAACGGCTCATTATCGATGCTCTTCCGTTCTCCTCGCGGGGATACACTCTCGCCTCTCGCCACTGGCGTCGGTGCAAAGACGAGGGCGGCAGGGGGAGGGGGGGAAGAAAAAAAGGCCCCGATGCCAAGAACGGGCTGCATCGTTGCGTTGCGATGCGGGATTCGTAACCCGTGAAATATGGAACGAATCTCTGCCCCCCCCCTCCCCCTCGACACCCCAGCCCCCCTCCTCCCTCATCCTTTCCACAGACTCGTGGCACAGTTCCTTCGTACGTCGGTGTAAATCTGCCCGTCCCGCTCAGCGCCGAACCGTGATCCAGAAACACGGATGAGCCCTCGCGGATATATAAAGCGGATTAGAGACCAAGTTTGTCATTCCCCCGAGACCGGCACCTATGGTGGACGGTGCGCCTGGTCCTGGCAGAGATAAGTCTAAGCCGAAGGGAACCCTCGAAGCGGCCGGACCTTCGTGGACGTCAGCGCGTCGACGTGGAGATAGCGATATTCTGCGCGGGATTAGCTGCGACAAAGGAGCCTCAGCAGGATCACCGCCATGCTTAAGGTAAGCGCCCTGGATCGCGGGGCTCATCGCGGGGTTGAGAGGCGTGAGCATTGGGACGATTGTCAGAAATAAGCATCGGGTCCTGAGGTCTGGTAGTTCCTCTATCGGTTTGGTTGGTTTTTTTTTTCATCCTTTGAATTGTTTTAATGGACTGTCATTGGAGTGGAAGGTATGTTGAAGGGAGGGTGAAAGTTAATATGTTGGAGGGGTAAGTGTATGGTTTGGTGAAACGGGGGAAGGTATGAGAAAAGTTCGATTCGAGGAAAAATCCCTTGAGCTCGGTTCTCGGTTTGACAAGTTGGAGGTAAAAAGAGTTGGGAGTAAAAGTTATTTTTTTGGGGCCGCTCGAAAGTCAGTTTGGTAATTCGGAGAAAAAGGGGAAGCTATGAAGCAACTACTTTCTTTAATTCGCTGATGGCTTATTTCGTAATTCCGGAGCGAAGAGAGTTTTGTATAGGAATCGCTTTCTTTAAGTGGACGATAATCGGAGTTTCGTAATGGAGAAGAAAAAAGGGATTTATAGAAAACTTACTTTCGTAAGCTGGTCGGTTTGGTAATTCGGAGGAAAGAATTACTTAATTTAATCGATCGATGATCGAATACCAAAGACAATGCCATTTCATTGAAAGAACTATTTTTTTCTTAATTGATTAACTGACAGAGGGAGAGAGAGAGAGAATAATTCTGTCGGAATTTACTTTCCTTAACCGGTTAATCAACGGTACGAGTATCGAGTTTTCATCGTTCAGAGCCGACAGTTAAATTATACGGTATTTAGCAGACGCTTATGCGAATAATCGACAAAGCAAATAAGTGGATGAAGAAACAAGAGTTCTTTCTTCGGCGAATTTTTGCGAACCTTTGTGCGAATCGTGTTGCTCGTATTGTGTGTTTATGAGAACATCCGACACTGCGGAGTAAGAGTTCTCTCTTGGGGGATTAACTAATTAGCATCTTCGGCGCTAACTTCCTTTTTCACGAGAACCTTTCTAGTAGTCGTGTTGCGTGTCTCGCGTATACATAGCAGATAGACCGGACAGAAATACAAAGTTCATCTCCGAACGACTGACCAATTAACTCTTTCGTTAATAACCCTTTCTTCTCGAGAAACTTCATTCCTTTCATCAAGAATCAAGCCACACTCAGACGTATTCGATATTCGGAAGCAATTAGGGAAGAAGGAGAAATCAAACGAGCGTCTTTTAAAACAGTCAAACATCGTGCTGTACAATTCTTTATTACTAAGAACTATACATTCTTACAGTACAACTTATACCACTCTATATTCAAGTATTAAGTAACAAACCGATAGATCCGTAATACACGATGACCACCAAGACGTTAGCAGTGAAAGGCAAACACCTACAAAACGTATTCCCCATACAAATCCCAATACATTCACACGAATACGCAAATACAGTAAAATTCCAATAAACCCTGACAAATTCGCAAATGCACCCTCATCGAACTATCCCTCCATTTTAAAGCTATCCTAAAGATCTCGAATTTCTCAATGCACCATTACTCAAATTCCACCAAACCCTCAAGCGTACCAAAGGCCTCCTTACTCTCCCCGCCACTGATCAAACTCAGAGATTTTTCATCCAAGCACTCTGCCCGCAGGTCGGTGTGGCAATACTCGTAACGTCGCTCACTCTGGTGCGATGCGAGCCGCCGGTGAACTCCTACCTGCCCCCAGGAGGCGGCGGCGGCGGCGGCGGCGGCAGGGGCGGCGGTAGCGGCTCCAGCGACCAACCTGGTGGCCCATCCAGTAGTTACGGACCACCAGGTTTCGGTGGTCAGTCAGGCGGCGGTGGTGGCGGTGGTTTGTCCAGCAGCTACGGTCCACCAGGAGGCGGTGGCAGCGGCAGAGATTCGCGGCCAGGCGGCGGAAGAAACGGTTTTGGCGGCCAGCAGCAACCCTCGAGCTCATACGGCCCTCCAGGGGGTGGATTCGGTGGAGGCGCTGGGAAGCCCTCGAGCGGCTATGGAGCGCCAGAGGGTGGAGCTGGTGGGAGACCTTCCTCGAGCTACGGCGCTCCAGATGGTGGCAACGGAGGTGGAAGACCTTCCTCCAGCTATGGAGCACCTGGTGGTGGAGCTGGTGGAGGAAACGGTGGTGGAAGACCTTCCTCGAGCTATGGAGCACCTGGTGGTGGCAACGGAGGTGGAAGACCTTCCTCGAGCTACGGAGCACCTGGTGGTGGAAACGGAGGTGGAAGACCTTCCTCCAGCTATGGAGCACCTGGAGGTGGAGCTGGTGGTGGAAACGGAGGTGGAAGACCATCCTCGAGCTACGGAGCACCTGGTGGTGGAAACGGAGGAGGAAGACCTTCCTCCAGCTATGGAGCACCTGGTGGTGGAAACGGAGGAGGAGGCGGTGGTGGAAGACCATCCTCGAGCTATGGAGCGCCTGGTGGCGGAAACGGAGGTGGAAGACCTTCCTCCAGCTATGGAGCACCTGGAGGTGGAAACGGAGGAGGAGGCGGTGGTGGAAGGCCTTCCTCCAGCTATGGAGCACCTGGTGGAGGGAACGGAGGTGGTGCTGGTGGCGCGGGTGGAGGTCCATCCGGACTGTACGGAGCGCCTGGTGGAGGTGGAAACGGATTCGGTGGTTCCGGAGGTGGAGGAAGGCCCTCGAGCAGCTATGGAGCTCCGGATGGTGGGTCTGGAGGCGCAGGTGGACAACCCTCGGGACTCTATGGTGCGCCTGGGAGGAACGGAAATGCCGGTGGTGGTGGAGGATTTGGAGGCGGTGGTGCTGGTGGAAACGGAGGTTTCGGAGGCGGTGGTGCGGGTGGAAACGGAGGTTACGGAGGCGGTGGTGGCGGCGGTGGTGGATACGGCTCTGGCGGTGGTGGAAACGGTTATGATGGAAACGCGCAAGAGGAAAGTACCGTGAGTATTATTCACGCGATTCTATTATTTCGTTTACTCTATGTATTCTTTTATTTTATAGTATTATTTCGACGAACCGAAAATCAGCGGCAAAGATCTATACTCGCGTTTGCATATAGATTCAACTTTTCCTGCGTGGAATTCAGCTTCATATCGAGTCTTACACCGAATATATTAACACAAGTACTGCTCCCATAACGATACATAATACAACCTTGATGATCCAATTAAGCAGCAGATATACGTTCTTTTTTACAATTCTCGCAAATAAATAGATCAAGCGAGAAATAACTTCGTCCACCTAAAGAACCCATTAATAATCTTCGCACCCACAAAAACACACCAAGTACAAATCCACTCCAAAAGAAGGAACGACAGTTTTTCTTTTTTTTTTAAATTCATTTTTCGGCACCGATCGCTAAGGTTGTTTGGCCTACGACCTACCATTTAAGCTGGGTTCCGAACCACCAAACCCACAGTTTCATTCAAACGCTCTTCGATCAGCTCGCAAACACACCAACCGACCAAACCTCCTCGCCCACCCTAAATAACCCTAAAACTCACACTTACCTCCCCCAGGAGCCAGCCAAATACGAGTTCTCCTACGAGGTGAAGGACGACGAGTCTGGCAGCGACTACGGCCACACGGAGAGCAGAGATGGCGACCGTGCGCAGGGAGAGTTCAACGTCCTCCTCCCCGATGGCAGGAAGCAGATCGTCGAGTACGAGGCCGACCAGGACGGATTCAAGCCGCAGATCAGATACGAGGGAGAGGCTAACGCCGGGGGCTACGGTGGTGGAGGTCCAGGTGGCAGATCCGGGTATCCATCGGAAGGTCCTGGAGGTGGTTCTGGTGCTGGCGGTTCCGGGGGTTATCCCAGCGGTGGGCCTGGAGGCTCGTCCTCGAATGGATTCGGCGGAGGCGACGGCTATTCCTCCGGAAGACCCGGTGGAAACGGAGGTGGCGGCTCTGGAGGCTCTGGTGGATATCCGAGCGGAGGCCAAGGCGGTTCGGACTCGAGTGGATTTGGCGGTGGAAATGGCTATCCCTCGGGAAGACCCGGAGGATCTGGTTTTGGAGACGGTGAGTTTGAGGGCGGATATTTTGGTATGGCGAAGGGGAGTATTTGATTGTGCTGTTGCTGGTGTATCGAAGATCGACGAGATTGAAAGGAGAACTTCATTGGACACTCCTTTACTATACTCGCTTTTCCTCTCGAAGCTATAAGGGATATTAACACTATTCCTACCACGACCAATCAGTGATTTCTTTGAAAAATCGTAGAACTTTGAGGCGCTGTCACTTCTGAGATTTTTCATCATTTTCTCTCAGCGTACGGATCGATAAATTGATCCATCGACATTTGTCCTTCGTCCTCTTTTTCTTTAAGGATATATCGAGTACACTTAAATCTGTCTGAAAAATGACTGATAGGAACAGCGTTAACTGTATCCAGAAACGGTGTTCAGGGATAAAATCCTTGTTCTCAGGTGGATATCCATCCGGTGGCGGAGGCAATGGAGGAGGAAACGGTTTCGGCAATCGCGGAAACGGCGGATATCCGTCTGGCAGCGGCGGCGATGCGGCCGCCAATGGTGGTTATCAATACTGAATGCCTGAATGAACCCTAGCCAAGTATCTCCAGTTTATCGTTCGAAAGGATACACGTAGGACAATCTTTGCTCTAATGGTAAGAAGCCGGACAGAATGTCCGGAAGTGTGAGCGGTGAAAATCGGTTTTCGCGTCGATTAAGAAAATTTATATAACGCGCTTTTTTGTGAGAGACGAGGAGGATAAATCGTAGAGCGATTAAGAGCGCGGCGTAGATTATTTTCGTGTAACGACGATCGAGAGGCAATGGCGCTGTTGAAGTATTTGTATCGACGAACGAGATAATTATCGTTGAATCGAAATACGCGGGAGGATGTGCATCTTAAATATAGGGTTCGTGTTATCTGGAATTTTAGAGGCTGATGTGCAAAAAGGAAGGTTGATTTTTCGGGTAAAATCGAAGAGCAAGTGAGGCGGATAAATTGTCGAAATAATTGAAAATGGTGAATAGCGCGGTATAAGAATGCACGGTGCAATTGGAAATCGCGTCAAAAAACACGTAGAACCTGTAAAATGTCGGTACGATTTGGAAGGATGAATTAATAATTACGATTCTATGTAGCGCATATCGTTATTTTCACTTCGAATTGCTATGGTACGTATGAAGCAATATTGTACGCAAACATTCTTTCACTCACCACACTTCATCGCGATGTAGTTTTCATTCGATATTCGAACGTTCATTATCGGTATATATTATCCATTTCAATGTCATTAAAAGACGCAGGACAAGGGAATAGAAATGACTTTGTCGGGGGTTAAAATTTAAATTACGATCGTCGGATTAAAATCAAACGAGGATGGAATGTCATGTAGAATTTTACTTTACGTGAATTCGCGTTCCACGCTTTTCCTCGATGGATTTCGAATCAAATGGAAACTTCAAATATGCAATCCATTTTGCACGAGCATACTCGTACACGCACATCCGTCTCTTTTTATTCAATACCAACAAATTACGCCACTTTGCTCGTACTAAGTAACAAAGATATATTTCTACTTTCTATTTCCGTCGGCTTCGCCATCGGCATCCAACGCGAAAATACATTATTCGAAGTGATTTTAATTCCTACATACTGTCTCTATCCATCACGACTAGCAACGCAATCAGCTATATACGTGCAATAAATCAGCGATAAAAATCAGCTTAAACTCTCCGCCGTATCTCGTCGATCTCCGTTTCCGAAGATTCACAGCCAGGATCTAACGAGAAACTAGGATCCTTGAGACGCTACAATTTCACACGCCATATTTTTACACCGCGGTTATTTATACGCCGAACCGCTAGTAACACTCTCCTTTGATTCTCCGCTATATTTTCACGATCCCCCTCGTCGATTTATCGCGCAGCTTTGATGGAAGAAAAATAGACTTTTCGCGAATCTTCGATTTTTGCACGTCGGGATGTCGATACTTTTTGATATTTTCTTTTTTGCATTCGCACTCATCTCGAAGAGTTTGTCAAATAGCAGAGTGTTTCAAGCGTTTCAATTCGCCCATGGTGTTCTTCCATACGATTAAGTATCGCACAAGCCAAGCCTCGAATGAGATCCACGAGCCGTGTTTTCGACGCGATCAAACCTTTTTCTTCCAACGTTTTCGGACAAAGGAACGAATCCCGGAGATTTCCTCGAAGGAAGAATCTCGAAGCGCCGATGGCGCGCGAGGGACAGGAGATTAGAGTTCGGATTGTCAGACGGTGGATATTATTATTTAATTGATTTTTAGCGTATTCTCGCCCCCTGTACATCGTATTAAACCGACGAGACCCGTGTCGGTCCCTCTTATACTGCGATTAAACAGAGGATGGTCCTCTTTGAGCGGGAAAGGAAGCTCGATAAGACTGTTTCTTGTTCAAGGAAGACCGTATCGTGTTCGATCGTACGCAACATCGAGCGTAACAGCAAAGGAAGCTCCTTTATATCATATTTGCCCCCATTATCTCCTCGTACGACGGTTCCGCCTTCGAATTCGTCGAGGACGATCCTCGAAGGAACTTCGACGGTGTATCCTTTAAGATACTTTGTGTACAGGGCGGGGCGCAAATCAATTTTTCCCTTCGCACGTCGATCGACGTGTCGATCGAAAAAGTGATCGACGCTTCGCTCTATATTTATTGATATTTATGTATGTTTTCCGTATACTTTTACCGATGCGTAGCAGTAGAATATGAAGGTCCGCATAAAATAAAGATTGCGGTAGGCCATAATGTGTTCACTTTCTTATTCACCGACCTTCGACGGCGCGAGTGAGATGCGCTTTGTTGTAATCGATCGCGTCGCAATATCGCACGCCTCTCCTTGATTCGATTAAAACCTTATGCTCATTGAAATCCACAAGAGAACGCCTCGTGTTTCTAGAAATATTACGATTTATTGCGAGAAAATACGTTCACAATCCTAGTACATCCAGTTGGGATTACTTGTAAGAAAGTGTCAAAACATCCGCGTACGTGAATGAAGAAATACGTTTTCAACACCTTCGTTGATTACTGTGCTTTAAAAAATTACGAGCAAACGCATGATCATCTTATAAATCATCATAGCCAGCGGGAACATTAAGAATATGTTTCTTGCCGTTAATTCATTTTCAGCACCAACCAAAGCTAAGGTCATTTGGCCTAGGACCTATCATTTAGCTGGGTTCCAAACCACAAGAGGTACTGTATAAATATCACATGAAAAAAGCATCGATGATGGACGAGTTTCACTGCACCACCGTAGCTCTAAATGTATTTCTTCATTAGGATACACGAAAGGCCACGCGTACGATCACTGGTGAAGGCAAAGGGAACGAGTCGATCTTACGAATCACGGAATAAACCCAGAAGTGTACATCTTGGTGCTCAGAAATATGCCGAACTTCAGAGTGGCGCCCATCACGGGTTCCAGCATGATTTCATCCTCCGCCGCCCAGTCGTTATCCGCCTTCTCCGGATTAACCGGTGACGGCTTCGAGAACAACGTAACCACCGTTCGCTGGAGCCTTTTCCTCTCCAAGCATCCTATCTTGATCAACATCTCCACCAACTCCCGCGTGTGAAAGGGCTGGAGGGCTGGAACGTATCTGCTCTGTATCTTGGCCAGAGTTATACCAGGATGCGTCAGGCAGTAAGTCAGGACCGAGCCCAGCATTCGATCCAAGACTCTGCGGTTCAGAACCCCGTCTATGCGAATCCAGGGCTTTATCGCCACCCTTATCTCCTCCGCGGTCGTGAAGTCCAGCTGCTTGGCGGCTCTGCATATATCTCTTTGAGGCAAGAGCCTCGTCCTCTTCCTCTGTATCCTCCTCTTGGTCTGCACACTCGGTTCCTCCTCGCTGTCGCCCTGATGCGGCTTCTCGATGGCCTCCTTCTGGTCCTCGTCCCCGACCTCCACGGAAGCTGCTTCTTCCGCCATTGCCTCGTCCACGATCCTCGTGTCCGAAGGATCCTCTTTCGTAGGCGAATCCTCGGGCAAGGAGATCGAATCTCGATGAACTTCGAGCGACTCCTCGAAGTCGCTCGATTTGTTCCCCACGGTCTCAGATTCGGTTATGTAAACGCTTCCCCTGGGAACTGGCGGGAGGGACTCCTTTTCCAGACGATATATCTTGTAGGAGTTTATCAGCCAGGGATCGGCGTGACGATGGTGAATGTAGCGGACGGTTGTCACGCCTGATCGTAGGAACAAGCGCTCTCTGGTCAAGATGGTGACGATGGTATAAAGCTTGTTTTCCAATGAATTCCCGAATTTCTCCTAAAGATACAGAGGAAGACTGTTAAAATTCTGAAACGCGCTGAGCGATGATTATTTCATTATGCTCGAGCGTTAATATACTATTTTCTGCATATAAAATTAATACTGCTCGTACTACCTATATCATCCATAGTTCGTAATAACAGTTACTTCTACACGATAAATAGTATTTTACAATGAAATCATCGTGCAATACGAGAGATGAGCCAAACTAAATGATATTACGATTTCTTCGCTCACCAATAACTCCGGAACACTGGCACCAAATTCCTTCTTGTCACGAATAAACTTGTACACAGTGTCCAACAGGTTCGCGTCGACGGGCAACTTCCTCAGTAAGGCCTTCTTGCAGTCGTTGTAGGAGGGTCCGTCCTTCGGGAAGGTGGCGAACTCCTTGACCTCGCGAATAAGATCCTCCACGACGTTCAACTCCAGTGGCAGCAGGTCCTTGGGTATGGAGTAATTCTTCAAGGTCTTCAGCTCCGTGTTCTCGGGGCAATCGGAGGACTGCAGACCGTACGAGATCTTGAACATGTTCACGACGAAGTATTCATGCGCGTGGTGACTGTCGGCCACAGTCAATTCGCTCAGCTCTTCTCTCATTCGCAGCAGAGCAATGCGGGTGTATCGCTTCGTCACCTCGCTGGTGCCGTCCGTTATCAGGTAAGGGTTCGAGTAGCTCTTGTCGACGGACGCGTTGCGCAAGATGTCGCTAACGCGGGTGTACGTGTTCTCCTGGAACTTTTTCAGATCCGCGGTTATTTGCTTTTCTTTTGGATTTTGTTCAGGCTCCGTGGAATCGGAGGAGGCTTGCTTCTCCTTCGGTTTGCTGGGATTTTCTTGCGAGTCGCCGGGTTCGATGGAATCTTCTGCTACCGACTGATCGTTTTTCGAGCTTTTCGCGTCGCTCTGACGAGGTTGGGATTTCGAGGAATTATCCTCCAGTGTTTTGCTTCTGTCGATGTTTTTAGTGCTCTCTTGGGGTTTGGATTCTAGGATTAGAGAGCTTTCACCCAAGTTATCGGTGTTTTCTTGCAAGTTGTTGGATTTGGAGGGATTTTGCACGGGTGTTTTGTTTGTTTCTATGTTTTCGGTATTCTCTTCCTGGATCTTCGATTTCAAGATTGCTTGGGTTTTATCGATGTTGTCTATGTTTTCCTGCGAGTGTGTTGATTTTGAAGAATCCTCCGCGTTGCTTTTATCTGCATCGTCATTGCTGTCTAGTTTTCTCAGTTTTGAAGAACTCCTCTCAATCGTTTCGTCTTCCTCGAGATTGTCAGTACTTTTCTGCCGCTTCCTCACCTCACGGGAGGATTGTATAATTTTTTTATTCTCTGTGGTACTTTTCGTGTTCTCCGCTGTTTCGATTTTCTTCGATACTGTCGTAGAAACTGATTGCGAATCAACAGATTTTGCACTTTCTTCAGAATCGATGACACGCGATTTTTCTTTGGAGACACTCGATGTTTCTTCAGAAAATAAATCAACTTTCCGCAAACTCGTATTGTCGTCCTTGCTAATTACATCGACGGCTTTTGTACCCTCCAATCGAATTTTCTTCTCGATCGGTCCGTCAGAGCCATCGCTAGATCGAGGTCTTTTATTCGTGCACTCTGTTACGGACATATCTTTCCGATTTTCATTTTTATCTTGTGGCAAAGCTACATTGACATCGGCCAATCGCTTTTCTTCCAAATCGTCTTCAGCCATCGATTTATCCTTTGTACGTCTCTTTACTGAAATATCAATCGTATTCTTTTCCAAGACGCTTTGACCTCCATCCTTTCGCGTATCTTTGCTTTCACAGTCAACGACCGGTTTACCATCAGCTTCACCGATATTACTCGACGCACCAGATTTCAATGCACTTCTTTCTAGCTCCATGACCGAGTCTTCGTCCGTACAGGAAGTCAGGTGTTCGACATCATCGGAGCAAAGGATGATCTTCGTCCCATCCTGAAACTTGATGACGTTTTGATCATCGTTCTCGATGTTGGTAATCCGCAGGTTCTCCTCGTCGCTCTCGTAAGCCAAGGTCTCGCAATCAGCCAAATCCTTCGCATAATCGAACACTCGACCATCTTTACACTCCTCCTTTTCATTCTCTTTCTGCTCCTCGAAATCCAGATCCAAGAAGGCTTCCTTGCCTTCGTCCTCTTCCATGTCGAGTTTAAAGTACCTCCTATTCTCGTGAAATTCTCTGGTGGATCGTGGACCCTCAGAATCGGCGCCTCTGCCCATTTGCAGTCGATCGATGCTGGCGAAGATATCCTGGTATCTCTGAGCGATCCTCAGATAAGTCTCGTCCTTCTCCTTCAGCCTGGGATCCAGCATGATCACCTGATCTGGTATCTCTATGTCGAAATCCACCTGGTCTCTCGCCATGAAATCGTGCACAGCAGCTATCAGACCTCCGGTCACAGCCTGCACCTCAGTCTTCTCCTCCTTTCCTCGACAATAACCCTCCAACAATTTCTCGAAGAAGGCGTAGGACTCGTCGAAGATACTGTAAGGCCACTTCGTGTGGAACTTGTAGACGTAAGTCGTGCTAAGCTGATACTGAGAGCTGCTCATTGGCATGTAGTTCCCGTATTTCTTCATGGTGCACAGGTGGTGCTTCTTTATCGTAACCATCTGGTCGGCTCTGATTCTGGTCATGGCGTTTCTAAGGAGGCTCTCGGAGTACTGCTGATAGATCTTGAACAGTTGATAGGCCCAGGATCTTCTGTCCTTGCCACAGCACATGGAACTGTGGATCACGGAATTGATCGTCGCAGCGTGAATGTCGTTCGTGTTCTTCACGTCCTTCACGAAGCCTCTGTTGCTCATAGGCTTGGCTGGATGGACGATCTTGTAGAAGAGATTGAACTCCTGGATCGTTTTGGGGACTGGAAGTGGCTCCCTAGGGCCGATTTTCGAAATGTCGTAGTACCTCTTGATAATGTACTCAACGAGGGACTTGAAGACCTCCGCCATTCTCTTCTCGTACTCGTAGGAATTCGCGGATTCCTCCTTCATCCTTTCCGTGATGCCCTCGAAGCGCCTGCCGACAAAGAAGTTCTGTTTGATCTCTTCGATCCCCAGAGCCACGCTGTTCACGGTCTGTGGCTGTCTGAACATGTAAAGAAGCCGCCTCTGACACGCCCTCGAGGTTTTATTGTAGGAGGTGTAGGAATAAGTGCGAAGAACGTCTCGAACCGTCGTAAAAGTGACCATTTGCTTACGCGGATTCGGACAGAGGTACATCATGGCCACCTTGCAGACGAGCAAGATCTTATCCTCGTGCGGCTCCCAATCTACGCGCAGCTTGTGCATCCGTTGCAAAGCCCTGTAATCAACCTCGTCGTACTTCGTCCTTGGCCTGGACTTCTGCTTCCTCGGCTGCACCCTGCGGACGAAGGACTTCTGCTTGGAGCTCCTGACAGAAGTCAGTGCCTCGTATCTTTTCTCCTGCACCTCCTGATCCTTGCCCCTCTGTCCTCTTTGCTGCAGCTCCGTAGCGCTGACAGTGGCCGGTCCGGAAACCTTCTGCAGACCCGAGAATTCCGTGAATTTCGGCGGCTTCGCCTTGATCTTCGACAAATAGGCGTGTCTCTCGTAAATCATCGGTCTGTTCACCGGTCGTTGACCCGTTCCAGTGCTGCTCCAGTTCCAGTTACGCTTTAAGTGAGCGAACATAGCTGAATCTGTGCCAGCGGCGCCCTTTCGATCACCCGGCACTTCGCCAGTGTCCAATCTAGCGGCCTCCTCGGGACTTCTGGCCAGAATCGCTCGTATCATGTCGGTTTTCTTGCTCAGATCCTCCAGGAGGATGTCTTTGCCCTGCACCACCAGCCATCCACCCAGCGGAGTGTTAATACAAGTGTTCCACATGTCGTACCAGTACTTCTCGACTGTCTGCATCTCATCGAAGGTGTACCTCATCACGGGGTAGGACTTCTCCTCGATCTTGTGGTAACCAGGAGCCGAGGAGGTTGTGTCGAGGAGCTCTGTACAGTGATTTACGTAAAGGAACACCTGATCCTTTTCCTTCAGACGCTGAGGACCAAACTGTAGGAGGCCAACGTAGCAGAGTCTCGTCGCTGTTTGGTGGATGTTAAAGATGTACTTACGAGAGGCCAACATGGTGTTGCGCAGGGAGGAGGTTAGGTCTCTCACTAAGTAGTGTTTTCTTATGGGGTGGTTTATGTAATCATCTAATTCTGGGATCATGAAGGAGACGTGGTGGACTTTGAGGAATATGGAGAGTGGAATGCGCAGGAGGATGTCGCTCATCAGGGCCCATCCTTCTGGCCAACCTGAAAGTTGGACAAATGCCTGTTGTTTTTTGTTGATTTTTGTAATTTGATCGTTTATTGATTCTATTTTATAATCGCAGATAAAGAGGGAAGGGTATTAGAAAAATGGCGCAATGGTTTATCATACTGACTTTGCAATAGTAAATAAATAAATTCAAATCTATACTTTATATAATATGCGAAATATTTCACTTACCCTTGTGCTTTGGCAGCGGTGGTACAAACATCCTCCACCCAACGTCAGCTGTGTAAACCGTACTAAACTCCTGTGCCAAGCTATCTGGAATGTTGAAACCATTGTCACGCAATGTCTTAATCTGCTCGCTCTTTGAGAGCTTCTGCTCTCCAGGATGGTCATAGACCAAATAGTAGAGAAGTATGTGCAATGCCTGCATACGAATGAATTTTGGGCTGAACCCATATTTCTTTGCAGCTCTCTGGAAAAAATAAGTGAAACGATCTATTGTAAAAATTGTTCGCATTTTTATCTACGGATTTAGACAGAAAACGGTACAATAAACAAATTCACATTTACCGGATCATATTTATAATGAGGAGCAGGCGCTGCCTTCTTTTTGGGCAGAGTTTCCTGCTCGTGAGCCGCACCCTCGGCTTCTTGCGAACTATCCTTTGGAGTCACGAGTCTATCCAAATCTTTTTTCACTGCCTGCCTTACTTTGTGGGTCCCCATTAAGCAGAACTTCACCTTTTCCTGCTCCACGGCAGATTTAATGACGGTATGTTCAGTGGTGACATTCGGATCGCAAATGAACGTCATGCTTTTTTCCCTTCCATTTGCGCTTAATGTCAATCTAATACTCTTGATCAAATTGTCTTTCACCAATTTTTGCAACAACCTGATTAAAGACTTTTTGTCGATCTTCACATCATATCCTTCTTTGTCCTCTTCCTCGTGTATCATCTAACGACGACAATTTGTTTCATAAGAGAGTCGTTCAGAAAATTCCCAAAATGTTCATTATTTGTAAATGGTATGAAAAATTAACCAGAAGAATATCACAGTTCAGTTTGTATCGACTCGCAAATTTTATATTTTTTATGAACCATATACTATAAAAAAATTAAAATAACTATTTAACTTCTTATCATTCTAATTGTTTCTTTTTGTTTCATTTTTAGCATCCGATATTGATTCATTTTTGACCTAAAATTTTTCAAACTACCTAATAACGATTTCAAACGTACCTTCATCAGCCTGGTCATGTCAACTATCACCTGATGCTCTTTAACCGACTCGATGATCATGTTTGCTCGCCGTAGCAATCTGTACGTAACATTAGCTATGTTCTTCTTCTCGATGTTTCGCACATCGTCCATAAGACCAAGAGCTTCGTCCACTCCTTTGCCCGTAGTAAGAGGTTTCTGCGTCACCAAGACTGTCTTGATGTTCTTGTACAACGACACAGCTTCCTCGTTATTCGACGTCTCTAATGCTGCTGGTAGCACTTCCACTTTCTGGTTTACTTGCACCCTTGTCTTTTTCGTTAAATTCTTCATCGAAATAATATTCAAGGTATTCCCTGTACGCTTATACTTTATACAATGCCTCGTCAAACGATACTTTCGAAGAATCTTGTTTACCATCTCGAAGATCTTATTCAATTCCGGATTGATGCACTTTTCATTGGCATTGGGAGAAATATCCTCCTCCTGTATTATCAGTTCTTCCGAATTCTGGATTGACTGGTCAACATCGTTTATATCGCATGGCTGGGCATCATTCTTATCGTCTTTCTGCACACTCGGAGTCTTGTTCTTCAGAGGATCGCTCTCAGCCTCATCCCTGAACTGCTTTATCTTGTGCATCTCCGTCTTGAACTGTTTGCTCAATTTGCTGCCCTTCTCGAACTTCTTCGCAACGAACTTGGCAAGCCTCTGCCTGCCTATGTCATTCATGTAAGTAGCTACAATATTTGCCTTGACCATGTTCCGCAGAAGAGTGCGAGATTGCAGCTTCGTGACACCCATCAGCCTTGAAAGGTGACCCTGGCAAACACCTTCGCTTTCACTAGCCTCGATTATGGTGTTTGCTTGCTTCAAATAAGGGACGTTCAATTTGTGACATGATACATCCATGTCTGCGAAAAACATCACAAGCGAAGCTGTCACACATATTATAAGGATACAAACATGAAATTTTTGATGCACCAATACAAACCTATGATTTCCTCCTCTTCTGGCGTTTCATCCTTATTCCATACTTCCATGATGTCAATATCGGGCACTAATAATTGCACAACTCTGATCATTTTTTCTTTATTAGCATTGTTCTTAAGCTGCCACTCTTTAGGTTTTGCGTTTGGATACAAGGTCCTATAAGGTACTCTCTGTTAAGGGCAAAATGTTCTTTTTCGATCAAACTTTATATTGTAAATGTGTTATATGCATATAACGTAATGACAAGAATGTGAATAAAATGTTTGCTTTCTTATGTATTCGCATTTTTTGATGTAAAATAAAATTATAGGAGAGAAGGAATGGCAATAAAACATACACTACTGTGATAATCCTGAATGATGAGCAAACACGATAAGTATTCTTTTTATTACTCACAATATCTGTCTTTACAACCTTCTGAAAGAAGGATGTCTTGTATAATTTTTTAATAGAATTCTCAATCTGCAATTTTCTCTTTATCTCGTCGTACTCTGCAACATAGTTGTCCTTTGACTTTAATATGTTGATGACCTGCTCTGCCAGAAAGAGAACCTTTGGTTTTCGCTCGACAAAGAACCTGGGCAAGTGCAACAAGCTACCATTGTAGCTGTGACCGGAACTTTTTTGATGGTGTATCTGCTTCGTTATTAGTTTATGGCGAAGCAAGTACTTTCTGTGATAGAACAAAGACTTTGGATCCTCCTTCAAAGCACTGAGACTCAGTTTTCCCTGTGTCACTTCACCGTGATATCGTGATCTGCCTACTCTTTCCAAGAAACAGTACTGAGTTATGTTTAACTCCAGTGTAGGGCAGACCCCTACGCCCATCAGCGCACGTTCTCTTGTGGACTGAGACGCAACTATCACCAAGCATTGTCCATACTTTTCCACAGCTTCTTCTAGACTAAGCTGTTTCACGGCGCTAGAAACATCTTTCCGTGTGTAATACGTGCTGCACGAGCCTTTATTACCATTAACCGTGTCTTGCACAGGAGAATGTGGATAAACATCGGTTGGAACAATCTCCTATGAGATTTTATAAAATGTATCAGGAACAAACAACAAAGATAGAGACATAAAAGTGTACATCGTGAAGCTGCTTACAGGTTCCAATATAGTACCAAGATCGGGGTCGACAAATTCGTACCGATCGAAAATGACCAGCGGTTCCCTCGGTACTTCCAGTGCATAAAATGTAAATTCCCTGACCTTGACACATATCGTCCATATCTGAGTCAGAAACGCTTTGGGAAGCGGTAATGGATCGTGGAATCTGGATGCCAACCGTTGCCATAATGCTTTAAAATAAACGAGGATGGGTATGCGACTATATTAATAATCTCAAGCAAGCTCTACTATAAGAGTAATAAAAAGGTTAAACGCTCCAATGTAAAATTAACTAATCAAGTTTAACAAGCAGTTATACTTAATAAAATGCGATAACTGTCATTAGATATTTCCCAACAATTTGAAAAAAATATTTCGGGGTATTTCGAAAAAGACATCTTATATAAAAAATGACTGGAATTTAACGATGAAGGATAGATTCCTGTTTGTTATTTGCATAAAAAACTAACCAAGCTACTGTACTCTGCATAAAAACTATAAAAAACGTAGATGCACCAAGCAGTGCAACTAACCTTCCAAAGTGATACCATCCAAACCTTCCAAAGCAACTTCGTCGATCGTAGAATCGACCAAATTCAAGGATGGATACGACACCATGTTTATTCGTATATCAAAAATCGGGTATTATTTAATAAAACATGCATTGTTTTACGATTTTGAACGCAATTTCATCGTTACCCCGGTACACGCACCGTGCGTGCGAGTATTTGCACGCGACTGCCCGTTGAATGCACGTGGTTTCATATAGCGGTACAAACTATACAGGATGATTCATAAATGTAAACAATAGCAATCTATCTGCTCTGTGAAGCAATTCACATTGCATTAACATTAAAGCTTTCGACAATCTAAGGAATTGATGCCAATGAACTTTAATATTAAATAACAAGTATTCATTAAATCATGGATGCATGTCAATATTTTGGGGAATTAAATCTATATATTTAGATATACTATAAATATTTTTGACAAAAGCAGGACACAAAGGAGAAAAATAAAACCATCCACTTGAACCTTTTTATACGAAGATAAGATTTTTATAACAATGTCACAGAAAAAGCACCGTTTAGAATTTGGAATTTTTATAGGAAATTGCGGACTCGTACTTATAATTTTATGTGTACCATGCAGTAAGAATCAGAGTGTCGGTTGTTGGAGAATTTTAATAACATATATTTTTCTTACTCTTCCATACATACGATACACAATTCGATAAATAAGAATGTGCACGACTTTCTGCGCTTAATAAAAAATAATTGTCTTTCAAATCCCTACTTATTGTTACTATATTTATATCAATGGAGAATAGAGTATCTGCTAACGATCAATGAGGGGAAAAACATGTTGCAAATGATTCTAAATAATACAATTTCCAATAATCTACAAAGAATCGTCTTTCGAATTTGATGTATTGCATTTAAATGTTCATTCTTCAAGTTCCGGACATGTTGCGCATTGTGAAATTTATTAAAATCATTTTACGTTATTCAAACATTGTTATTTTAATGTCCAGCGCCATTTATATATCGAATTTCTTATTCATACCATTCGACGCTACTCTTATTATTTCCAGACACAGGGTATAAGACCAAATTGGAAAACCTCGAAAGAAAGACTACGTCGCGTAAACAATACGATTATCGTCAATCGGATTAAAAGATAATCAAACTCCCACCAATTTTTGAATCGACTTCCATTCAAATCGCAAAATATAAATTTCAAGCTCTTATCATCCTCCTCGACGCATGCGCATATGTCGTACTTTCAAAAATGTTTCTCCCAATTTTTCCATAAGATCGATATACATAAATATCGCTTCCTAATACACCACAAATATTTATAATATTCCCGCAACTTATATATTGGGCCATGAACAATGCGATAGACCTTCATACCGAGTACCAAGGATCAATTTCCCGATTTCTTCCTAAGCCGCCACGAATTTGTTCCTACGCTTCGTCGTCGTCGTCAGGTTTCCACAATCGCTCGTGCGTTTCCTCTTCTTCGCGGCTCTGATCGCCCCCTCTGAGACCGAATCGCTTCGACGAGCCTCGATGCTCTCCTCCGAAAGTTCCGAGGTCGAACAACACCTTTTCCCTTCCGTGGCTATCCTCAAGGACGCCTCGTCCATCTCCGAAAAACCCAAATCCGTCGACAACTTCGCGTCCTCCTCCGTCGTTCGTCGACTCGTCGAATCCTCGAGATTCGAATCCACGTTGCACTCCCTCGTCCTCTGCTTGTCCGCGGCCAGTTTCTCCAGCATCATAGACGGCACTGGAATGGGAATCGGGATTGGAATGGGAATTGGATAGGGCACGAGAACCGTGACTGGCGGCAAAAGCGAGGAAGCCGCAGATCTGAGGCCGTTTTGCGGCCCGGAAGGTCGAGGGCCGAAAGGCGGCATCTTTGGGTACGACTCCGTGCCAGGATCCACGGGAAAGGCGTGAGGATTGGAGAGCTTGAAGCGCATAGGCGTGGAGGAAGCTTCCGTCATCCACGAGGAAGCGCTCGCCGAGCCCTCGTAATCGTCCTCCTCTCGTAGCTCCTTCAGATCCTTCACGTGCAAGCTTCTTGGCCTCTCGGGTTCTCGATATACGTCCTCCATCAGGTCGGCTATTCCGTGATTTTTGAAGGACGAGTAGTTCAGTACGTTGGGTTCCGAGCAGTTCAACATGCCGGATCTCGAGCAGTTCAGTATACTGCTCGGGTCTGAACAGTTTAAAATGTTCGACTTCGAACAGTTTAGGATGTTGGACTTTGAGCAGTTTAGGATACTGGACTTGGAGCAGGATAACGTATTGGAGAGCGTATTGGAGCAATCCATGTTCGATTTGGAGCAGTTTAATATGCTCGATTTGGAGCAGCTTAGAGTACTCTGGTTCGGACAGTCCAGCATGTTGGATTTCGAGCAGTTCAAAATGCTCGAGTTCGGGCAGTTTAAGGGATTTTGGTGCGAGCAGTCCAGCATACTCGATTTCGAGCAGTTCTGCAGGTTCGACTTGGAGCAACTTAAAGTGTTCTGTTCCGAGCAGTTGAATATATTCGATTTCGAGCAGCTCAAGGTGTTCTGGTTCGAGCAGTTCGCTATATTCGATTTTGAGCAGCTCAAGGTATTCTGATCCAAGGAGTTGAGCATATTGGACTTGGTGCAATTCACTCCGCAGCGCATCGGCTCGCTCGAGAATCTGCACTTTCGACGTTCCTCGAGTACTTGCTGCGTCTTTGCGCTCCGTCGATCGTTCGTTTCCTCATCTTCCTGTTCCACGCAGAGTTTCTTCCTCCTCTCTCCCGATCTGGCGTGCTTGCGAATGCAGAAGGAGCTTCTACGTTTCAAGGTTTTCGACTTCTCCGCTTTCTCATTCGCGTCCTCGCGATCCTTCAGCTCCGTCCTCTCGACGCTGGAGAGATCGTCCGGGTTGGACGTCTCCTCCGTGGAGCTGTGAGAGGGCGAGTGACAGTTGCGAAGCCACAGTTCGGGCGTGATGAGTCCACCTTTACTGGAATCGCCAAAGGGAACGCTGTCCAGGCCGTGGAGGGTGAGATGAGCTTGCGTTTCGTGGCAGAAGATGTTCATTTTGTATTGATTGAGACACTTGTCGCTGCAGAATTGCAGCTGGCTCTCGCCGTCCTGCAAGCAAGCAAATTTTGATGGCCGAACCTTAGTCGGACCCTGACATCTAAGGAGTCCCTTGCATCGACCAAATGCTCCGACAAGACCAGCCGAAAAAATCGATTCAAAAAAGTTACTCTATTCCAATACCATTGATGAAAGTTCGTATAAGTAAATTCTAATCGAATAAGTTCATATATATAGAAGCAAAGCTGTACACCTAATAATAAATTCATATAAATATTATTCATAAGAAATCGATTCATAAGAGGTCACTCTATTCCAATACCATTCATAAAAGGAACTTCTCCTGAAAGTCGACGTAACTATATTAACAACTAATTTATAAATATTATTCATAAAAAATCGATTCATAAGAGGTCACTCTATTCCAATACCATTCACAAAAGGAACTTCACCTGAAAGTCGACGTAACTGACGGGATTGCGCACGTGCCTGCACCAGTCGCAGGTCCTCGCCCTTTTGAAGACCGCCCTCCTGCCGGCGGCGAAGCAGGCCTCGCTGCAAAACTGTCCCACTGCGTTCACCATATCGTAGGGAAGCGCGTTGGGCAGTCCTTGCTCGCGCATTTGGCTGATTCGGCCGCACCAAGAACAAGATATTAAACTATCTGTAACACGTACGAGAATATGAGAGGAACAACCGCGGATTCTCACGGCGCATTGTCGTCTCACTTGCCTACGACGGATATAAATAAACCGAGTCTCAATTCCCGCGGTGTACTTTAACCCTCTGATGTATGACGCGGAAATAGAGAATGGGGATTTTCGAAATATACTTCGGGCGAAGAGATACGAGCGTAGCTTCCCCGTACGCGATTTGATTCTTTACCTTTGAAACGAAAGAACGAGCACGAACGATCGTTCGAACACGAGCAGAGTGCGAATGGAAAAATATCGGCGAGAAAGGATCGAACCGTTTGTATCGCAAGCGCGCAATTTTCCAGGCCATTAATACCACGTGTATACGCATTGGGTTGAGCTGCTGTTCACGCTGTTCTTACGCTTCATTATTTTCAACCGCGTAATTATTTACTATTATCGTCTCAATTTTTATCCTCTGTATAGGTTCTTTATTAGATTCTCTAGATTCTATACAATCCTTTATATTTTATTCAAACTTGCTTCTATACCCTTTAGATACCCCAAGATACACGCATACGTATATCTTTGAATGTACAAAAGTACGGTAAGTCCCAAGAGAGAAACAAAAAAAAATTCGCTTCGGAAGTCCTTACAGCAATTCCTTAGGTTAGATCACATCCCCCACGATCTTCCTATCCTATGCAAAAGGGCAGCTAGTATCCGCGGCCGTAGAATCTTCGAGATCTTACCTGAACACGAAGAGGGCGAGTAATCCTCGCGACGGAAGCGCGAAGTCGGGCGCAGCTGCGTCGGCTGGGAGATCGACGAGGGCGAAACCGATGACCTATTAATACTACGGAGGGCCTCCGCGGAATATGGTAGCGGCAATCTCGCGAGCTCGAAGGCGGAAGAGCTCGTCTCGTTAACGGACGATCGGCCCGGCCGATCCTTGGGGACGAAGACCCTCTCCATCGGCGCCAATTGCCCCCCTTTCGTGCTGGACGTGAAATGATCGAGATTCAGGCTCCTCGTACACCCGCTGTCGACCTTCTCGTACCCGTACCATCCCAGCAATTCGCTCATTGTCGTCGCCGCATATTCCTGAAAAGAAGCATTTTTGACGCCATTGGTCTATCGGTTGAATATGGAAGAGTAGTGTGCAATGAAAAACACTTGGTACGGTGGAATCTCTATTGGTATTATTTAAGTACAAACTCGAATTTATAACTAAATCGGGACGACGGTTGTTTTGGAGAACGAATAAAGCCGAAAAACGAGTGAAACTTTGAAAAACCAGGGTAGAAAATATTGTTATTCACTTTTTAAGTGGAATTTTCTTTTATTTGAAATATTTTTTTTGTATATGTTGGTGAGACTTTACAGATTCGATTGCCAGTCACGCGCTTGACTGGAGGTAACAGGGTAAGCGTGGGACAACGGCACTAAGCAGGGCGACTCTAATCGAGATTTCAGTGTATCTTCTGATCACGGTGCTCGTAATTAGATATTAAATCGATGTGGTACCACTGGACATGAATGACCGAGTATTTATGCTCGGCGAGACCGTATCGATTTAATAATAACATGTAATGGACGGAGTTCGAGTTAAATAATGATGCGTGATGAGTAGAATTTTATATGTAATAATAGAATATTGCAAAGCAATAGCGAAGTACGGATATACGATTATACTCCGACTTATACGCACACTTACGACCGTGTCGTGAAAACGTCTAATAAGAATTCTTGAGTAGGTTTGAAACGATACAAATCTATTGTCCCTTACACGCATTGTACGATCGTTTCATGCTGCGTGCAGGATATTAAATTTCCAATGAAAATATTGCGACTCGTCGAGCTATACAACGAGAGCTTCGTAGCGTGCACTAGGTTTAAAATTATAGCTATTAACAGTGTTATTCAGGCATAATATTTCACGATCGAACATAAGACGCATACATTGCACCGTGTAACCGAAACCGATCGACTAATGGATTCATCTGCGTGCCACGCGATATCCTCGATTCAGGCGTTACGTGTCATTGACGAAGCGTATGCGTGTAAAGGCGGATATACACCTGCAAACGGACACATCAGACGCATGCAACGTAGATTTGGTTTCAATATATAATGTTTTACCTTCCTGTATACACGCATTTAATAGCTTTGAGTGGAATAATTACCGGTTTTTTTCGCACTTTGTCTAAGTCACTCCAGCCATTTCGCATCCTATATTGTACCTCATTCGCGTATCGGTTCTTCGAAGTAACGTGTAGCTTACGCGTTTTATCCTAGGTCTAGTATTTTTTATTTCCAAATTCGTGGATTTTGGGACTAAAAAGGTTCCTTCTCGGTCGTTTGCAGAAAAATGAAACGCAAAGTACTGTGTCGGGTTGTTGAAATTTTAAATACACGTTGGCCATAGAGTATCAAAGTGATTCCCAGCAGATCGAACGATCTTACGCGTATACAACAAAACGAAACTATTTATACCCCATCGACATCGAGTATACACGGCCGCTCATCGTGCAAACCTCCGCTTTACCAAATCGACCAATTCCATAAAACACAAAGTCGAGGAACCTAAGGTACTTATATACATTGTTCGTTAACATCCCTTCTAAAATATAAATAGCATCATATCAAAAAATTGATCGTACAAATTCTCATCTCGATTGCCAGCGCAAAGTATCGGGTGCATAAGAAAATATTTCGAAATTTCAAAAGCCAATCTAATCACTCCGATCAGCGGATGTATTGTGTCAAACAGTTAATTATATAAATTCTCATTGGTATTGAATGCACCATCGCATCATCGAATATCCCGTAGCATTCCCAATATCTCCTTTCTGCTATTACTTGTACAACTTCGCATCCGCCGTTTTCTTTCAGATGGCTCTAGGTATAGACGACCAGTTTTTTCAACGCGAAATTCGTGCTTTACCCGAAAGATGAGAGAAAGTAATGGCCAACGATGGACGATACTTTGAATCGTAAATGCATAACCAGTCTTTCACGATAAAACCTCGAATTTTCTAATGAAAACCGGCGGAAGCAAAGTTGTACAACTAATATACAATGCGTTCGATATTCATCTACGATGGCAAGGCGCAAAGTTGGGTGCGCAAGGGTGTTTTTCGAAATTCCAAAAGCCGACCTAATCGGCCCAGCCAGCGAATGGGTATCATATTCAACTTATTTGTTGTCTGGCGCGCAGGTGCGCTTTCCCAGAACACGCGACCACGTTGCACACGATCGGGTACTCCGCATTTTGGTTGCCATTACCAGCGATTAACCATCGCCGGCTAACTGCCGTTACTTCCTACGCTAATCATCAGTCCCGCTCAAACTTTCCGGGGAAAACCGCGAGCTCTCATTTCGTACGGGCATGCGATCGACGTTCCGCTTAAATAACATGTGCTCGTCGGTCTACTTGACATTGCGGATTATTAAAATCCCCGAAGAAATCCCATAATTGCCAGGCATCGTCGATGAGCCGACAATCGAGGATCGACGTGCAAATGCTCAACCTTTTTGTCTCGCGATTTTTCTCACAAGCGAATTGAACTGGAGTATTTTGCCTTAATGATAATCATTTCATTGATTATTTTATTATTGATTTGATTATTGACCAAGCGTGATCCTTTTCTTTCGTATAAATATCACGTAATTGATTTTTGCATTTCTTAGTCGAGTGTGAATCGATATGGATTTAAGTTAAGCGTGGCAGGACATAGAGACGTGAATAATTGACGTCGTGTAACGTGTTAATACCGTGTGACGACAGTCGTTCAAAGGAATAGCGTTTTTTCAAAGGACATCCAAATCGCACAGCGTGCAATACGAGATCGACATTATGTAACGCACTGGCGGATCTAAAAACTTGCGTAAAGTATTAACGGTTCACTTTAGCTCTTTGTTCTTAAATTAATGTAAATTAAGACTTTTCCTACGGTTCGGATTATCGTATAATTTTGGATTGCTCAATAATTAAGCTCCTAAGGTCTAGAAAAATTGCGAAATGGTAAACTGTTTTGCAAAATGTTAAGCGTCAAATAAATTTCATAACCGGCAATCGTATCGTAAATCTCTTGCATAGGCAAATTCAACGTATAGCCAAAAGTATTAAAACCGTGCAATGGGGAAGATCGAACATAAATAGGCTATAACGCAGCTCTATATCTCTTTTGGTTACGTTTACGTAAGCGCAGTTGAGACGAGACATTCCTCGATCTGAAAATAAATGGACTCGGCATCGACAGATGGAATATGAGGTTTAACCCAGTCGGGGCTAGTGGCATCGAAGTAATACTCGCAACCAAACATTCCAAAACGATTTTCATTACAAAAGTTCGGAGCACGCTACCTGGTCCTTTAAAATATCAAATGTAACGAAAATTGAAGGTACGAGCAAAAATGAAACGAAACCATGCGGAAATAAACGCATATAATTTACACACAGCAGCAATAGCGCTGTTAAGTTTTCCGCGATGTTTACGCAGATTTAAATGTACGATTTATTTATTCATAAAAATATACATATAATATATTATACATTTAATAACCAGGATATATTATGAATCGTAAATTGAATAAAAAAACGACAGAAATTAAACGTGGAAAATTCCGCTACTCCCAGCTTTGCGCTCGACGGCCAAAAATCGAGTCTAGGATCGCTTATTATTATCGTCGTCGAAACTTCTCGCTGAGGATCTCTCGGAAACTCGGTAGAACCGATATACCTATGCCGGTATCAGTGTACCCAGGTAAATACGCGAGTCGAAAGGTATAATGATGAGAAGCGATCCGGCAGTGTCGTGTTGCAGCCTATTATGATTCCGAATAAATCAGGCGGAGGAGAGTAACGTGAGACTCGGTGCTTCTCCTGCGTACCTCGTTCCATCCTCGTATGGATGGATGTAACCAAGCATTATACGTTACAACCACATTTCATTTTATTCGAGACGCCAAAGAAAAAAGGGGGTGGAGGGGAAGGGGGGGGGGGACTGGGTTCGAGTATTATTTACGCGGGCCGTATCGGGATCTCTCACTATCGTCTTACGGGATACTTAGGTATTAGGTGTACAAATTAATTCCCCGCCATTACGTGTAATCGGTAATAAATTTGATTTTATACGCGCCGCGAAATTATATTCGATTTAAGCTCCCGACGGCTGAACGTGAATGGCGGCTCAAATTGTAACATGTACGGGCTGATTAGAGTTGTTCGATAGATCGTGTACACCTTTGGGAAAGGGTAAAAAGTATTTCGAGGATCAAAGTGTATTTCGTTCTTGAGTAATTGGGGGTTTTCTCTGCTTGGGGCGCGATGATTTTTTTTAATAATTAGGTTTAGTTAAGAATTTGGTATTTTCACTATCTTACGAGCACAGTATTGCGCTATTGTGTGGATTCCTATCGACCACTTTGTATATAGCATCGTTTTTTTGAAGGCTTGTAAATTATAAATTAATACGAATTCAATAAATCTTGGCGATTGGTAAATTATATTATCGTTAAAAAGGGCGTGGAATGAATCAATTAATTTAATCGCCTCCATTAATTTGTGAACTCCCCTTCACGTCGAAATACTTTATGAAAACTGAACGATAAAAGATTGTAAATTTTGATGGAAAAAAACGGTGGTTTTTCACGAATACTATTCTAAACGTTCGTACATGTTTTCCGAATGATATCTAATTTCACGGAATAGAAAGTAAGATTAACGCTCTTCGGAAGCTGCGCGATCCTGATCGATGATCCTAATAATAGTGCGAAACAGTATTTTCTTACAAGGAGCGGATTATGGATAGCGCGCCTGAAAACCCCTTATTGACTGCAAGATCCACTTCAATCGCTGCAAAGACACGAGTGCTATCGTATTAGCATCGTGCCTCTATCGAATACTCAATTTAAATTTCTACCAAACTCACGGTACTGCGAATTAGCAGCACATATATATTACGAATTCAGAATTTATGTAACTTTCCGGCCAATATCTCGTTTCGCTAAACATAAAGTAAGATTCTTTATGAGCCTCCTGCCATGCAATCGCGATAGACGCTCCTGATGGTGACTTATGCTTAGAAATATTCCGCATAATGCGATACGAGATTGTGTTACAAGAAGGTGGTGGCCAGCCGTAAGCACAAAACCCTTTTTGGAAGCCCTCCACGAGGAAGGGTCACCATTCGTCTACTCCAGTGGTCTCCAAAGAGGAGTACGTCGAAAACAATTTTTATATATTGTATCTGGGGCATCTTATTGTAGAAGAGTCAAACTACGGACAGAAAAGTAACAATATAAAATTAAATATCGAAATGTTAAATACGAACAATTAAACTTCGTACCAGAGTCTCGTACCTTCGAAACAGCTTTTTCAGAAATTCTTGTCAAACTTTAATTTAAAAAATAAATATGTATCTATGTTTATGAAGAAAATAATATCTAATAATAGCCATTTGGATATTACATAAAGGCTTTACTTCCTCTTGTATATACTAAATACAGTAGATTTGTGCTCGATCAATGACAAGAACATGCGCTATTTATCTTTTCCGTCTTAGGAGTATGCGATCACAAAAGTTTGGAGACCACTGGTCTACTCCTGCGCCAGGCCCATTGTGCACCGGTGCATCGCTGCAGCATCAATGTGCAGATATAACCGAATAATGTGCGGGAGGAAAGAATACAAAGCGCGAATGCGCCCAATTCGTTCCAAGAGCAAGAAGCACTTGCGCTACAAACGAAGGAGGCGCGGAAACAAATCATCCTCATCGGTGAAATATAACACGACACATAGTCGAGATGTGTTTTGCATTAGTCGCGTCGCTTTCCTTCTTGCGCTCTGACCGGATCGAATGAAAATGCACGATTCTTCCAACGAAAGATCGCCTTGCCAATCGATTAAGGCAAAATATCCAAATTATTTTTCAGAGTAAAAATGGCGCGGTATAGTATTTCTTTTTTACGTGACAATGTAGCGAACAAGTCACATTCCGCTTGCTCTTTTCTGTCAGGACGCAATTTGACGATGGCTCTAATAAAGCGTACGGAGAAATTATTAACCGAATTTCAAATCAGCACGAACAAAATGGTACGCCTGCATAATTAAAGTGAAAAGTCTGGATTGGATCCAGTTACGCTTTATTAATACGCAGAATGCAAATGACTCGCATCACTCGCATTTCTGCGCCATTATATACACGCGTAATTATAAATCGGATAGGATATCGCGTTCATTAAAATTAAAATATTTACACGGGGCGCATGTAAAATTACAACAATTAACGTCCATCGACCAATGTCCCTGCGATGGAGTACGGGAGGAACTTCGACAAAAGCGCGGTTACAAATAATTATAACCGACCGACAAGCGTACTCTTAATTATGAAACACGTTTATGTATGCGATATTATTATTTAATTCATCGCGAAACGTTTATAATTTTATCAAATATTAACGACGCTTTTAAATTTGAGAATACCAAATTAAACTTCTTTTTTAAACACTTTTCTTAAACTTCTTTTATAAACACTAATATTTACTTTGTAATGCAACGAACAAATTTCTCTGTGCGTCATTTTAGAACATTGGCCGTTCTTTTTTCTTTCTGTGTCTCTGTTAGATATCAATGATAAAAATGTATGAGGTACCAAATATTATGCGAACACCAATATGAAAAATTCCGAAAGCAAGTCAATCGTGCATTATCGCAATAAGCGTTCGTTACCCTGATTTCGTCGCCGGTCTCCTCCTCCTTGATCTTTATCGACTTGTGCGTCTGCCTCGACGGATCGTCCGCTTCCGTATTCCGCAAAGAAGCCGCACTTTTTCCGGTTTCCTCGTTACTTATCGAGCAGAGTTCGGCTCTACTGCCCATTACTGAACGCGACACATGTATTGTCGCGGGTTGCCACCGATTTCTACTTCCGAATAAACGCACTCCACCCACGAAAGTGTGTCTGTGTCAACAATGTGTAGTCGATCGAGTTTTGATGGTTAGAAAGATAAAGTCTAATAACAACGATCTTTTTAACAACTTTTATCTTTTTAGCAACGAGCCTTTTTGTATACTGAAATGTAGACGTGTTTTTCGGTTATAAATCACTTTTTAGAATATTTCGAATCATGCAAGGCAAAGGGACAATTGTAGGATCGCGAAAGGTTTGTTAAAAAATGGAGGACCAAAGTTGTATTCTTTTATTCTAAAGGTTGCAAACATCCGATTATCTTTTTGACTCGAAGAGAACCGAGATTCTTCCAAAAACACATTACTGGGGTATTTCAAAGCAACGGATGTTAAACTTTACGAGTCCGAGGCCCTTTTTTGTGCATGTGACATGCGAAACAATGTGTTTTTTAAAACTCATTTTTTAAAAATTCTTCTACTATACAACGTTATATTTTTTACGATTTTCCATCACTTTACCGCGGTATATAGATTGGTAAATGAATCTGGTTAATAGCTCCGTTGGTCCCCTTGCTTTGAAATGTGCACCACGGTACATCCAGATACGTCGAAGCGGCGGTTCCAACGTTAAGAACTGGTGCTCTAAAGCACGAGTCGAATGGATATACCGGGGACATGAAGTCCTGCCTAATCGAATTTCACCGATATTTTTAGGCCACTAAGGTAACACAACTTGCATGAAAATAGACCGCATAAATAACCCGCCCCGTAACTTCTGCCCCTCGCTGGCCTCGCGGAAACCCAGTCATTAGGAGTTTCAAGGAAAAACCGAACTTTTAACTTCTTGCGTCGAACTTCACCTGTGCGCGCGCGCTTGAAGTTCGCGGATGGAAAAGGTGGAAGAACATGACGTGTGCGCCGAAAATTCGCAACTGGCACTCGATTTACCGGCGCACGTGCTCCTTCCACCATATTTCGTTCTATTATCGGCGGAAAATAGAAATAGAGAAGTAAAATGACTCCAAGTAAAAGTGAATTTAGGGTAGAAGAAAGGATGCGAGCTTGTATAATAATATGCTTCGTAAGTCGAATTATTGAAGCGAAATCGTGTGAAAGAGGTGGTGCGGTGAAATTTCCAAAAGTCTCCTTAAAATGAAGAAGAAGGTTTTGATGAAAAGTATAATGATGTACGAAGTAAAAAGATTAGCGGGATACTGTAGGAATAGCGAAGAGAACTAAGGGATCTTTTGGATGTAAAAACGGTCCGCAAATTTTTAACAATGACTTCACAGTGAAAGGTATCGAAAGGACAGGAGGTGTCCATGTAAGATCTAAGATCCGGAAATAAGAATAGATGAGGCACGGGGCAAAGGGCGTTTGAGTTCAATGCGTTCGATCAAAATCTTATATTTAGCGACTTCAATTTCGAGAAGCGTATTCTAAATGCGCTACCAACACGCCCCCGACCTTTTTTCGGACGCGTCCCTCCTCGACCTTTCATTTACGCTTCCTCGCGTATTAAACTTTAACACAAATCCTTTCAACTCTTCGAACAATAATTCTCAAAAATCCGATGTATCGATTTCAAGTATTTCGATGAAGTTCTTAAAAGACCGATTCATCCTTCACGAGCGTTAAGATGTATTTTCATAAAAAAAAAAAAGAAGGAAGTCACGTCAATCGCATTTTTCTCTCGAATCATTCGATCGAGCCCTTACGAATAAATCACACGCGTTGTCATTTTACCAATTCACGCGATGTTTCTTCTCGCAAATCTTTTTTTCATTATTCTTCTTTTTTACGAAACCGAATGAAAGTAGCTAAAAGGTATCCTGCGGACGGCGCCTGTATTTCCAGAGGATACGCGCACTCGGTCGGGCTGTCACACTCCGGGTCTGACGATGTACTTTTCGAAGAGTTCGTGGCCAAATCGGTGCGTGCGCGAGCGTAAAAATAACCGTCTCGCGGCGCCGTGCCTCCTTCGAACTCGATGCCACCGCGCGGTACGTGCGCCCGCAAATAATCGCCGGCGACTGCACGTTCTCCTGCTAAGGGGGGACGATTCTGTTCGCAGCGCTACGACTCGTGCTCCGCTCGTACTACGGGTTTTACACTCAAATTTCACGCCTTTTTTTTATTAATTTTTGGTACCTACCGATAAGATCATTTAGCCTGGGATCTACTGTTTATGGTGGATTTCAAACCACCGGAATTTCGTTGTACGTATCGCATGGAAAAACCATCGGTGATGCGTGGGATTTGAAATTCGAGTTTCCCGCGTGTTGGTCGGAGCCTTTATCCATTACATCCCGTAGCTCTCGAATTTCAAATTTTTGCGCTAAAAATTCTCCCTTTTGTAAATGAAATTAGTTTTCACTTTACTTTTGCAATTCAAGGCTTTCGAGGGCATCAAAATATCCGATGTGAAATTATTATTCCGATGAGAAAATTTTATGGCGAGTATTGTACTAATCTTGAAGGTAGAGTAACGGAAAATTGTTAATGTTTATTTATGATAAGAAATATTGATACACATACACACACATAAGGCTGAATTTGATTTCCAAAAATGTCTATTAACATTTTCGAAAATGGAAGAAAATTCATTTTTGGTGGTATTATTATTTTACTATGAAAGCTTATTTTATAAAAGGTAAGGGGTCGTTATATGTTAAAATTGTATTATCTACTAATATATTGGCTGTGTTTTTGGACGAATCGGACGACGATCGAAATTCTACTCGCGTAACATTTCCTCGATGCGGGTAAGAATGATTGAGGTAGTATAATGAAAAACGTTAAAAACTTTATGAATCGTCTTTTTTCTTAAGTTATAATCAATTTTCATGAACACTTTTTAATTCTATTTTTTGTCTTAATGAGAATATACTCGTTTTCATTACGAGTCTTCACGCAATGGGAATGAATAAACGTGGAAGTAAATTTAAATAAATAGAAAGGGCTCGGTGTATATACAAATTTTATACGCTCGCAGTAAGGCTATAAAAGAAAGATTATAGTGCCAAATGACCTTAGCAATCGGTGTCGGAAATGAATTTTAAAAAAGGATTACGGTATAATCCATCGTGTATTTGTACGCTGTTAAAACATCATTGGCTTTTAAACTCGGGAATGTTGTATGAAAGGGAAACGGTGCAACATTATTTAGGCTTTATTCAGACTTGTTTTATATCGCCGCTGCAATGCGGGCAGCAGGCGATGTTTGAATCGCCTCGTGGAAGAAATATCTGTCCTCCTATCGCCACTGCTGCACCCATTACGGCACTGCAAGCGACATCCTGCCTTCCGGACATCAGTAAATTCGGACTCATCAGCAACTACGATTCATACAGAATCTATGAGAAACTTCTTTTTTTCATGAACAAGTTAATGCAGTATTGAGAATCCATTGTGTTTACCAACCTGTTCGGCATTCTTCTCGGCAACAGTTTTCATGTCCAGCCCAGTGATGTTTATTTCTTTATCCAAATTGATGTTTGCGATACTGCTGAGTAACTGAACTTTCACTATTTCTGCAAGCTGGCAGCATCCTTGCGTGAGGTCTACGATATTTGTGCTGGATAATTCGTGCTTTTTACATGATACGGTCGAGACAGGGTCAAAATTTTCTCGGAGAACAGTGAGTGATCTGAAATTGATCGATGGAATGTTCAAGCGTTAAATTTTAGGACAGTTATAATTCAGTGAATATCTTAGTATTTATAAATATATAATTTACTAGACACATACTTGTATGTTCTCAGAGACGTGTCACGTATATTATTACGTTCTTCTAAGAGCCGCTTTATGGCTTCCTGAAGATCAGTCGTCCGTTGGCAAAGAGCAGCCTTCCATTTGGCAAGTTCCTCGACCATTAAGCTAGGAAATACGAAAAAGCCCGACTTGGTCATAATTAAGTCATAAATTCTTTTCATTTCTTATGCAATTTCAAATGTACTTTGTTCTATGTTTTAACATTTCCATCGTACTTTTTTCCATTTACCTACTGGCTAAAAATTTACTTCTCCAGACTTCGCATTGGCCAGCCAACCACTCGGTTTGCTCCTGATGAGTGCTAAGATGCTGAGCTGAATTTAGAAGGGCTCTCGCTAGCTGCAGTTTGTCTTCGGTTAATAAATGCACCCTTGTTTCAAGATCCTCTCCTACTGCGGCAACCAATAAATTCTTCAATTCTCCGTTAACCTTTGTAATTAAAAAAAAAACATTATCTATAAAAAATGTCTATTTAAATATATATTTATGTATAGTAATTTAGACTATTGTAAATCCATAAACCTAAAGATTTTGTTTCGTACTTGTGCTTGAAATTTGAGCTGATTCTCCAATTGGCTATTTTCTTCCTTGAGCCTGCGTATTTCCATTTCATATCCTTCCTTCTCTTTAGACCATGCATCCTCTACATGTTGCTGCCTAACTCCCTTTTCTGGTGCACTAGTTTTCCTGGTCACTTCGCCAATCTTCATTGCAGCAACTTGAGAAACCGCAACGTTCATGTTCAGATCACTCCGCTGTTGCTTCTTGGTCCTCTTGTCATAAGGGATAATCGGATTGACAGCAGCTTTATACGGTTCGTATGGAACAAACTTTGGTTCCTTTAACTTTAACGAACTTAGAATATGCTTGTCGTCTCTTAGATTGGTGATACTCTTTGGAGTCAAGTTGACTATAGTACCGGTTGGAGTGACCGGTGGAATCGATCCTAACTGCTTTAGGTTTGTTGGATGATAAATTAGAGTATCTCCTAGACGATATTTGGTTGGTTTGACCTCGCTCTTCTCCGGTGCCACATTTTCCATGCCATCACCTTGCGTTCGACCGGCACAGCCCATTGCGTGCACATCTTAAACAACAACATGTTTCCTTGTATAAGAAAACTATTATAATGTAAAACTGCAATCATTTTAATACTATGAAATCAGGTATGACCATTATTATATTCTCAAAAGTATTACAACTGACATTTGTACACTTATAAATCTTTATTATTGAAAATCATTGACACTAACTCATTGGTATTACAAGTTACATATATGCCAGTAATACCATACTTTCTCCATAATTTTAAATGTAATAAATAAACAATGTACAATTTATCTGGCACGAAAATAAAGAGGTTGCAGCAACAACATGCTTCGTGAAACGTTTCGTATCTTACAAAAATCAGTTCTACCGGTTACTAGACATAATATAAATTGCATCACCACCATTAACAGTGCACTAGACACATGCAATCCTACGATATTAATCACACAATTATACCATTTTCTTATCACGCTAAGTCGAACGTGTCGTAATGACTCGATTTCACGAAAAAAGTAAAGTCGCGATCAAAGCTCACTTTATTGCGCGTTTCATCAGATATTTAACTGTACGAGTGACATTGCAGATACGTGCCTAGAACATTACAATAATTTTATGTAAATAGGATGGAATGCGATTAAACTAACCTGGAGGTTTCTCGTAAACATTATTTCTTGTAGCGCCTGGATTAGACATTCTTAAAATTTCTTGTTCCCAATCGAGCGCATTATCATGGTATTCAATCAGTGGGATGAGCAGGCGCTGTGTCGGTCCAGTAAATCACAAATCATCATACGCGAAACATTTCGTTACTTGATACTAAAACGATCCATGTATCATGACAGCTCGAAAAAACTTTCCTGCGTTGGAGGGAAGGGCAAGACCACGCCTCCTTCCAACTACAAAATACGCGCAAAATTTGAATCGATTCAAATAAGTGCTTTGATGCTCCATACAAACGTTGATTTTTCATGAAATCCAATAGAGCAGAGAATGATACAGAGCATTCGAGCAGTTAAGGTGTAATTTTCTACGATAACGAAATGATAATAGTTTTATACGAATGCAATCTATTTGTTACAACATCGCAGAATACCGTGTATTGAAATTTAGAATTATCTTTCAAGTGTTCGATTAAACTGAACATAGTGTAATTCATGTCAGCTCATTCTATAAACCAAATTTCAGAGTGCTTTATTTATGTATAATGTTTACCAAATTATAAATTTTCGGTATACGTTTCCGGAAGAAATTAATATGGGAGTGGAAATAAAAATGGTTTTTAATGGGTAATGCAAGACGTAATACTGGATGAGCCTAAAAACCACGTTGTTTCGATATCAAGACATTGATAGAGAGAAATGGATTCAAAGATGTATAAAAAATATAAACGAAGCATCGCTAATGCGGTGGCGAAGGTGGACAATGCGCCCCCCAAATTTGACGTTTCCGTCTATTTCAAGCCCCGGAATTTGGAAGCCGATGCAATCCGCGTCAAGGAAATAGACGAAGAAAACATGGAAATGTTAAAGAATATGAATATAATTTATCGACTTGGAGTAAGAATCTTTATTTATTTTCTAATTGAAGATATAAATATTTTAATTAAACACTTCCGAGTATTATTACCAATTTGCCGGTACATCGAAAAAAATTCCTCGTTCATAGAGGATTTGATGGGTATCAATTTGCAGGGAAATATTGATTGTTGGCGAGAAAAAGTCGTTTACAAATCAAATCTCGAGAATCAAGAACCGCAAAATAGAATGATAATGAAAGCTAACAAGAAGCTGCTAAAAAAAATTCAGAAAGCTGCCAGCCAATATTCCGCCGCGGATTTTCTGAAAAGCTGGCGACAAATGCGGCTGAAGGCGTTGCAAGATAAAAAGTAAGTATTATTTCTGATCGTAAATTTATGAAATTCGATATAAAAAAAAATTGCGTAATAGTACAATGCGGAATATTCCATAAATTTTAATTGGTCATTAAATGCAAAAGGAGATTAAACGTAATTAATTAAATACCAATATTTCTTAAATTTCATTATTTTGACCTGTTTGCATTAACGGCTATCTAGATTTACGTGGATCTGTATTTAACTTCCGTCTTTAATACGAGGATGTGGTCGACATGGTATTTTAATCGGAATCGTTCTTATCGCTTAGGTTTCCATCGAAAAATGGTGACCAGTTTCCTTCAGAAACGAAGGACTATTGCATGGTTAAAAATATAGAGCTATTGAAGAACATGAATCCCATCATTCGTACCCGATGCTTCTTTGAAATAAAAATTCGCGAAGCGGATCAGAAATTGGGAAAAATCATATTCGAATTGTACGATGACATTGTACCTCGAACAAGTGCAAACTTTGCGGCTTTGTGTCGTGGTACCAATGGATTATCATACAAGTAAATCATTAAATACTCAGTCGTCAATTTTCTCAACCTTTTTTCAATGTATTAATACACATGTACCTTCGCAGAAATACTCCATTCCATCGGATTCTTTCAGCTTACTGGTGTCAAGGTGGCGATAATACGAAATACAACGGTACTGGCGGAAATTCGATATATGGTGAATCGTTTGAAAGAGAAAATTTTGATTTGCGACACGGTGCTCCTGGAGTATTATCAATGTGCAATAATGAGTACAATAAAAATGATTCAAAATTCAATCTAACGTTCAAAAAATTGAAAACGGTAAATGGGAAGAATGTGGTTTTCGGAAAAGTTATTAAGGGTTTGATGAACATTTATAAGGTACATATTTTTCAATTACTTAAAAATTCAAAAATTGAATGAAGTATTAAATAATATAATATATACAAAACAATGTTTCTCTGTATTTACATATCGATATGTTTATCGATATTAGATCGAAGAATTTGGTACGAAAACTGGAAAACCTGTAAAAACTGTTATTGTATCCGATTGTGGAGTTCTTCCATTTAAACGTTCGAAGACGTCGAAAAAAATCGACAAATTAAAAAGTGCTAACATAACTGATACTTCGATGTCATAACAATACTATTAAAAACGTGACAGAGAATTAATGTATGGAAGTATGGAATAAAACGTGAAGCAGTTAATGGAAGAAAAACGAAAATTCTTTGCAAGCCAGACTTGAGGGTATTTTGGAAATAAAAACCTTGATGACCCTTGTCACTCGCTGTCTGGAGTAAGCCTGCATTGAATTGTTACCTGTTATTTGTAATATCCTGATATATATTAAGAAATATACATATATTATATATAAATAGATATTATTTATTTTTGCTCATATACGTGTAAATAATAATTTACATTGCATCATGTAAGATTACTGTGCATATAAATATATTTGTATAAAAATATCATTGTAAGTTACCAACACAATAATGGAGAGTATTATTATCAGATTTAATATCCCTATATATTTATTCAGGTCCATATTAATGTCGCGAGAATTTTTTTCTTATAAATGCAACTAACTCGATATGAAGTTGCTTTATTATAAAATAATATAAGTGCATTATTTTCTAGTACAGGCCACAGATCTGGGTGGAATTATTATTACAATTGTCTAAAATGATCTTATGTTACAATATATATTTTGCCATATACTTATGTTAGTGTAGCAAGGCACTACCGCATCCGTTCTTGTATTTCTGAAAATTATTTACAAAAAATCAAAACTTGCTATTAGCACGATTATAAAAATAAATATTGTTTTAATATTAACAATATAAAAACAGACATAAAAGTATATTTATAATTTTTTAATGCGCAATATTATTTTACTATATATTTATGTAAGATTAATTTGCTTACAGGAAATATATCAGTACATACCGTTTTTAGGCAGGTATTTTCTTAGGGTTCAAATCGTACATGCGTCGCATACGTTTTTTCAGTTCTTGCGGAAATTTATCATAGCATTTCTTACATGCTGGCTTTAAATCAAATTCAAAGAATTTGGTTTTTTGATTCATCTTCTGGTCGCAAAAGGCACAAGCAAAATGATGAACGCACCACGCTTTGTTCAACGCTGTAAACACTGAAAAAGAAAAGAACCAAATGTCTGTTACCAAATGTAAAGTATTATAATTCATTCTGAAAGAAACAGTACATTAGCTTTGTACAAAAATATGATAGTGCAATATATCTTAATTATGTATTTATTTATAGCAAGATAATACAGATGCAACGTACCATCACCAGCAATTACTTGATTACACACAAAGCAGAGATTTCCATACAACTGATGGTAATGAGTTTCACAATATGCCAAACCCTTTTTTTCATAATGACGATGACCTAAAAATGGCTTTTCACATTTGGCACATACAAAATGTTCCACATGCCAGTGTTTACCCAATGCAGTCACTACACGTTCTTCTATCGGACGCCGACATGCCCCACAAATTGGTATTCCCATTTTATCATGACATCTCAAGCAGTATAATTCATTCTGCAAATATTAAATGATAAAATGCGTTACATATAAATGATTTTTATCATTTTTTTAAGATTCTTATAAGTTTCTGTTACTCACCATCTCATTAGCAGCATAGCCAGGTCTAGATCGAACTTCCCTGGCATCTGAATTTAGTTCAATGCCACAAGCAGTGCAGTTGAAGTGATACGGATGATAAAGTTCACCTCGGAAGCGCAATGGTTTATCATCTATTACTCCGCTAAAATAAAAATATATTTTGAGTCTTGATTTCCATGCAGCTAATTCTTCCTTTTTGCCTCCTTTTTCTTAGAGAAATATTTTGAATATATTTATACATATTAAAATAATGTCCATAAGTTCTAACATTAATGAAGCTAATGATACAAACATTAAAATGATACTTACTGACATTGATGGCAGATGTGTTTACCTAACGCACCAGCTTTAACTCGAGCATTACAAGTATGACAAAGTGCTCTACTCTGACATTTAATGAAACCAGCATCCGCCAGTTCTCCATTGCATTCTTCACACCGGAAACATCCTGGATGCCAATTGGCGTTCATTGCCTTTATGACACGTCCAATGACAAACTCTCCTGGAAATAAAATGTAGTATTGACACAATATAAATTGATTAATAATTATTCATCAATGATTCTACAGCATAATTGCATGAATATTGAATAATCATCCAATATATAATTTTAATTAGTAATATATATAGTAAATAGTAATCAATGTCATAATATATATTACCGCATTTTCCACAGCAAGGGGCAAACAACACATGGAAATCGTGTTCACAATACTTGTATCCCTCAAATTCATAAAATATACCATCTGGAAACGGTCGAAAACACTGGGCGCATCTATAAAGTGACAAAATATACATTGATGAAAAATTGATTTCACATAAATTTCTGTAAATAGTTTGATTAAATGTCAGTGCCCCAACAATAGACATTTAGTTTGTCTATTTACTTACACAAAGCACTGTGGATGCCACAGCTCACCGTGCGAATTGACAATTTTCTCATGCGCCACAAAACCTTCTCTACAGCGAGAACAAAACATATGATCCAGAGACATATCTGTAACACTGCAATTACATCCACGTTTTCATCGCGACAGAAAATAAACCACTCATATTTAACACAAATTATCATGCATTTAATCGTGTTCCATTTACATCCACGTTCAGCTCCGCTAAAAATTCAAGTTTCTGTCGAGAGATATTTCCACAGAAGCTTTGGTCTGTTTTATATCGTGATCACAAATGTACTGAAGTTTTATTTTACACAAGATACGCTCGATCAACCGCATCAAGATCCACCGAGTGAAGGACTCGCCCGTCTTACCCTGGCATTCTTTGGTAGTGGCGGATAACTGAAATCCGTCGACGTTTATCACCGCCTCTTCCAATAGCGTAACAAAGTTTGAAAGTATCAAATTAGATTTCGACGATTTCGAAGATAAAAGGATTAGGCGTAATGTTTAAAATCTCGTTTCATCGTCCATCGTTAATTAAACCCGTGTGAAAACGATGGAATCGCGAATTACACTCTGCTGTGTGTTCTAAATTTAAATCCGGAACGTTTGGTTGTACATCTGTAATAGCGATTACGTCAGGTTATCCGTGCACCACCCTTTAGCTCCTACCATTCGTAAACCGCCAATGACGACCAATAGCACGAGAGAAGTTTGACGTTGCCCTTTTATGACGCAGGAACATTACTGACGGAAAATTGTCCTCTTGCAAGCATACGACGGACCAATCGGAGCATCACTTTAGAGATAAGTTACAGAATGTTAATACTATGGATGCGTATTTCGACATAGGAATAAGCTTGAAGGTTTGGAGTATAGACAACTTAAGTTAACACAATAGATTGGGATTCATAGTTTTGATATTGCAAATTTGATCAATCGATATTTTAGGTATAATTTTTTTGTAAACCCCTTTTTTCTTAATAACGTATAAAATACAGATATAAATATAAATATATATCATTGTTGCAATTTATAATGCTATATCATTGCGTAGATGTACCTAATAGTTTTAGTTAGCCGATATTAAATATTATTACAAAAATAAATATAAAAATTCTGAAAACAGATATTGCACTCTTTATATTTGTGGAGCAGGAGTCGGTTCAAATTGCATTGAGTTTGGAAGATCATTTAAGAACTCGCCAACAGGATTTCTGTAGCCGATGACAGTCACGGGCTGGCGCTACGTACTTCTTGGCAATCGATTGCACGGGTGTCGCCAGTCTTTTGTGAATGGTCTGTGCCAAAGCGTAGAATCTGTCTGGTTGCACTCTACCGACTGAAAAATGGCATGGATGTGCGCTCGCGTTGTTTTCCAGACAAGCCGAAGAAACTTCTGTCTTAACATAGCAAGATGTAACAAAAAAGGTAAAAATGGGTAGAATAATGTATGTCCGTCGGTTGATCGGTTTAATCCTCTGATTTTTTTGGCGTTCCCGTATTACGTAATGTATTAAGTTATTTTCGACCGTATATACGTTCTGTCGGCCTAAGGATGATTTTTCACGGGGTCTCTTGACACTTTTTCTTTCAGATGAATTCACGCATCCGTGGGATCACGCTACCGGACCTGAGAAGCGCGAGATGATGGCCATTGCAGGCGGAGACGACGTAAGTTTCTCCTTTTTGTAGATCCAGATGCACGGATTTACGCTCAAAGTTTCGACCCACGTTTTTTTTCATCCTTCTTCTTGATAAAACATTCGATACTGAACGTAGGTAGTATGTTTTGACAGCGGGAATCGCTGTCAGGATTTCTATAACTGGAAGTTGGTGAATTCTTCTCTGTTGGTCACTTTCTCATGCTCCGAGAGATAACTAATTTTAAGTTCAAACGGTTTTTCATGTAAGAAAACATTTTTGAAAAGTTGACGCAGGATTGTGATATATAACCGACATTGATCGTCTTTCATCCAAGTTTAAGCCTATATTACCTTCTGATAAATTTCCATGTGATATGTATACTGAGAATTCGATGATTCGCAATTCTTTTAAAAATGATAAATTTTTAGCTAAATGGTTCAAAGTGATTAATGCCAAAAATCTGCATAAATCCTGATTAACACTATATTTATCGTAATTGCTAACTTGCACACATTTATAAACTAAAACAATTTTTGGATAGCGTATATAATGTTATGTGTATTTCATCATTGTAACATATGTTGGTCTATAATAGATATTTAATTTCCAACTAGAAAATTGAGATTGCAAAACTATCTGGTTGGATTGATATGCTACGTAAATTTAACCGACCGACATGTTATTCGATTTGTTTCAGGATCCTTTCAATTTAAAAGCCATCAAGCGTACAGAAGATAGCACAAAAGATAAACCGAATTTAGTTCCTAGTGCATTTAAAAGCCGCATCGTGGGATGTATTTGTGAAGATGATCAAATGCACGTTAACTGGATGTGGTTGCATAGTGGAGCCCCTCGTCGATGTGAATGCGGTCATTGGTTTAAGCTGGTCGATAAAACTCCTATTTAATATCTCTCCATAATAAGCTAGTGAATTGTTCAAAACATAGAATTAATGTTATATTAAATAATGCAGATGGTTATTTCTATTCATTACCCAACCATGTCCCAACATCTATAGTATTAATGATCAAAGCAATAGCAATTGCGGACATCACTACAAATAAAAATAATCTTATTGATTATATTGTGTGCTGATCTGTGTGATATCCCATATATATATTATAATGCAAATCAAAATTATCCTGCATTCAAGTATGCTTTGGCTTATGATATTCACGATTCTGTAGCTATTTAAAGGTATAAAGATATAAGAAACATTGTTATATAAGAATAGTTTCTGTACATATTTCAATTGCGCTTACTCACCAATTATCTGAAAATAGCAATGCCAAGCGGTATGCATTATATACCCAAAAGGAATGTAATTTATTCTACATTAGGAATATGAAGTGGCATAAACCACATAGTTTACTACACACGCCATAGATTTTCCTAGGCACAACATTTTTATTATGAAAGTATAATGCAATGAATACAAGAATGTATAAAAATATTTATGTAGCAATTAATTAGATTTAATTTTTGTGCGATAATATAAATAGTGTGGCTTCAGCAATAAAATATATATTTTAGTGCCTTAATAGTGATTCAAATCAATTGTAGCGATACGATTCTTAAATTCTGAAAAAAAATCCTCTTTCATGACTACTATTAAACTGATGTATCCTATTAAGTTATATTATCAAGTATTCTTCAATTTATAAAAAAAATATTTTAGCGTAATTGATATGTAGAGTTAGTATAAAATTAATTTAATTGCAATATACACTTTGGTATTCCCTCGGAAAAGATGCGATCCTTGTTATTGCCGCAATATCAGTCCTTGGTCTACGAAAGAGCAGCACATGTGGTTCTAAGGAAGAAAAAAAACCTTGCATTACATAAATTCTGCATTAACTAAATAAAAATGATCCAAGGATAGATGATACTTATTTTTTATTTTTCCACAAATATGATTCTTTTGAATAGAACTTACCTGGGACATGCATCATGAAGTGAACCCAACCTGGGCTTTGTTGAACACCTAAATTTCGCCACTCTGTTTCAGACATTAAATGAGTCTTTGGAACGTGTCTTGCTAAATCTGCAGGCAAGATGACGTGTCTGAAGATTATAATTATATGTTTCGCTTTTCAATAACACAATTTTATAACAGGACTAAATTAAATTTTTTAAGTCATCCAACAAACAGTACACTTGTACTGTTCATCTCGTACGTTACGAATAGTAACATATCTTACATTTACGTCAAATTTACAGATCAAATGTTCTACAAAGAACTTGAAATAAATTTACTAATTATTTACACCCACTATATTTATAAAACGAAATACCAAAACATGCTTTTAAGTTGGTCAAACGTTTGCAACCGTCAAAGGTTTATTTTTTCTTATATTTCAAATATTTCATCTAACCTGTACTCATACTTGTCGTCGTTGTACTTCTCCGAATACTGTATCTGGTCCAGTGGCATTTTCAGAGAGGAATATCTCTTGTTTCTTCGCCGTTTGCCTCATCAATTTCAAATTAAAAGCGTCAGTGCTACTGATTCTGTCTTACGACGGCTGTTCAATAATACTGAGATATATACATACTTATACACAACGCATGTAGCTTTTTTTTAATTAATTTTTGACACCGTTGCTAAAGTCAATTGGCTTAAGACCCAGTGTTTATGGTGCATACCAAGTTAGCAGAGCCACAGTATGCGTATCGCATGGAAAAACCAGAGGTTATGGGCGGGATTCGAACTTAGGTCTCCCGCGTGGAAGTAGAGGCTCTATTCACTGCACCACCATAGCTCTAACCATGATGCTAGAGCGACGTAAAGGCGAACCTCCATTGTAATGAACGAGAGGTAATTTCAAATACGGCGGTTAACGTACGAATGTTGATCTCAGGTTCTGTTAATAATTGTTATACTAGATATTGTAAGATACATATATTATTAGTATTTTTTTTTTCGGAATACCCACAACGAAAATTTGCCTCAGTATTCGTTTGAGTACAAACTCGATTTTATATTAGGTACGGTTTTAATTTTTGCTTTGCTGCTAATAGATTTTATAAAATATCCGTAGTGTGTTTAAAACATCGCGATTTTTTTTAAACTAAAATTACCTAAATATTATGGAAGATACGTTTCTCTGCTTTTGTTACGCTTATTTTTACATTCATCATGTTCTATGCTTACTTCTGTTCTGTACTTCATGTTCTATGATTCTATGCTTACTACTATTTTTCTTAACGTTAATAAAATGGTCCTCAAGAATTGTCTGTAATCTGATGATGTTTAAAGACGGTACAGATTGAATCTATGTACGTTCTAAGCAATATTTCTTGATCTAAATAGCTGTAAATATTAAGACAAACTATTTTGGAAAAATGTGATTTTAACTTTTGTCTTCAAATATGTAAGGAGAAAAGCATATTTTTTTTTGGTAAAGAACACCCTTATACTTTATATATTTGTTGATAAGAACATCCTTTAATTGTATGTGATTTTTTGGCTTTATTACTTAATTTACTTGTTACGGATATTGAAATTAAAATTACAGCATTCAGTCTTGTAAAATATATTTCATCCATATATATCAATGAAAATAGAAACATTCGTAACAAAGAATGTTTGGAATAGTGTTCAAGTATATTAAGTAACGGTTGTTCATGTATCTGACGTCTCTATCCTGTTATAATATTCGATCACAGGCTGACAAATGCATTAAAAGTGGATATATAAAACTCTTCTGTAACAACCAAAGCGTTCATCTTGCATTATAATGATGTAAAGATAAAAACTCATGATAGATAATAGTATCTGAAGAATGAACACTAAGGCATAAATAAAAATCAGAATTAGTAGATGTCGATTATTTTCAGAAGATTCTAAGCGTAATTCTGGATCGGTTAGAACAAAATAGTTTGAAAGTTACTCTTGGCCGCTCAAAGCAAGTATTTTTCGTTACAAAATCAAAATACTTTACAAGACCACTAACTCTGTATTTCATAATTACATGTAAACATTTTTCGCCGAAAGCAGTTAAGTAATTAAAACGTATCATATAGTTAAATTACTTCGTTAACCCTGCGCCCATCACGATCCAACAATTAAATACAAACATTTTGATCGTTCCTTAAATGTATGTATCACGTCTTCCTCGTATAATTAGCTTTCAACAATAGGATTCGGGTAAGAGATAAGTGCGGAACATCTTGCAAAGTAATTTCAACGAGTTTAAGAAATTGAAATGCTAACCAATCCTGCTTAAATCGATTTACACAAATATCTAATTTTTCGGAAAAAAAAAAATATGAAATTAGATTAAATTGTACGCAATCCAACTTTCGTAATCGGCGATGATGGAACGTGCATTCCATTGCAAATACCGACGAAACATCGGTTTCGATATTCCATGCAAGTCTTATATAATACAAATGTACTTGCGCCAATGGATTATAGTACGCTGAAAACTTTGCATATAGCCATTTCGTATAGTCTAGTCGGCAGGTGTAAGATTTCCTGTGTATGTACAATTGGATGTTATTCGGAAATCAAATTCGCGGCATTTTTTATAGGTGGTGACTTATCGGAATATTTATAAATACATTTGGAATAATTAATTTTGCTTTGGAATTTCCCAAGCAGCGGTCAGCGTACTGGAAGGTGGCAGACTTATAAGTAGATAAAAAGATTATGAACTAAAATATTCGACTACAGTATCATATACGATAGCAAAAAAGAAAAAAGAAAAAAAAAAAAGAAAAAAGATTAAGAAGGTAAATTCATTTTGCTAATTTGCCTAAGTTATTTTCATGCTGGCTAACAAAAATAAATGTAACAAACATACAACTAAAAGCTGCGCAGTGCATGTGCAAATATTTTGTTCACAGATAAGATCATTTCAGGAATTCCATCGGTCGCAGAACTTCATGATTGTTCTCATCGAATCTGCCACCGGTAATGGCTTAATTACAAATTTCACCACGCTGCTGACAATGCACAATCGCATATTTGTATGTAGTTTATAAATATAATCCATCTTTATAAATATCTGCGATGACTAATATCATCTGCGCATTATAAGATTCATTATGATTTATGAAAAAATGTCGAATACATTATGCTACATCATTAATAATTAAGTTTATCCTTTACGTTAACTAGTCTGAGATAAAATTAATCATCTTGTTTGTAAACTCGCTCTAGCCACGCAGTGGAACTAATATTTACAGAATATCTATACATTCAGTTGCGATCTAAAAAATTAATGACATCACAGTAACAAATATGACAAATGTTATAAGACACATCATACACTGCGATTCTTTTACACGGATATGTATCAAAATAAAAATATTTTGAAATCGACGCATGCCAATGAGTGTACTTATGGAATATGAACAACGGGCGATTCGACTTATACAAGGTAAGCCTTTTTCAGCGGTTTCACATTTAAAGATTTAGCCATAATTCGCGCCTTCGCCCTCGTAAATAAAGTAATCGATAATACGTTTTGTGAAAATGACATTATTTGTTCATGCTATATTGAATATGCTTGCATTTGTAAGTGTTGAACAGCTCCCTCTTTTTTTTTTTTTTGGCATATTTTCTCTTGACGCGTTGCAAACAACCGATTATGGCATGCGAACCTTCAACGCGAATGCATATCCATTAGAAGTGGGAAGAACTTCTTGTAGCATTACGATGTAAATGTAATATAAATTAGTGTGATCTAACACCGTAGCCACAGTTTTTTTTTTCTTTTACATACGAACACAAAATTCATCGCAAATGTACGAGAAATATATAACCTACCTAGATCCTAGATGTTTAATATTACTAATGATAACTTCATAAACTACCGCTTGTAACGTCCCTTAATTAACTGCAGAGCCTTCGCCATGAGTGGTGCTTTAGTCTTCTTCACGACGCCCGATGCTGATCGAAAATAATAAAATAGAATTAATGGATGTTTAAATCGATATTAGCCAAAACATTTTCTTCGAATAGAATGTAATTGAGATTGCTATCGTATGGAAGGTTCTGTATAAGTATTTTATATCATAAACAAAAAACATCAATCGCCAAACTTAGACCAAATTGCTTATAATAAATTTCAAAACCATATTTGCTAATAGCAAAAATAAAACAGAATATTAATCCTATCATCTTGTTTTGATTTTATGGTATGATACTTACATGTTGGCTTTGCCCGTGACATCGGAGGTGGAGGCACAGAGATGTTTGTCGCCGAACTGGGTCCACCGCCAGATATTAATTTCTTCTTTAAATTGGATGCAGAAGTGGGTACTGAGTTTGCGGTACCATACTTTGCTTGCTTTTTGAGCACATTTCTAGGAGGTTTAACTACGTTGTCAACGTATGCAAGCTTGGTTGAACGTACTGGAAGAGACTTGTCAATGGACTGTTTTATATTAGCCGTCAGAGTCTTTAACTTTGCTTCCCTTTCGTCCAAGCAGCGCTGTTACAATGATACGACAATTTCAACTCATCTATTTAAGCGTTAATACATGCGAGTATTAAGGAAGCCATAAAAATATGTATTTTTAATATGTATTATAGAAATGTAATAGTGGATTATGCCCAAACTTTCAAATTTATATATACCATATACATTTCGCGCCACGTTTCCATTTCCTCTCTTTGTTTGTTCCTAAATTCTCTGTTACAGTGGAATTGCCACAAGGAGTCCGTGTCCTCTATTAAATACGGATTATAATGTTCCAGCATAAATAGCTGATCAGGAGTGGCACGTTCCAGAACAGGCTTTATTATGTCATACGGCACACCTCCCGTAAATTCGAGCGCTGTACGAAATTAATGAGCACTTATGTATTACTTATATATTACGTTAAATGTTCCCTTACAAGAACACATATTATTAAATATATTACACAGAGGCAGAAAACTTACCATCGATGTTCTCAATCAGCACTCTTATACACATTTCATAGAGAGATGGTACGCTTGTATAACCACATTTATTACCCGAGTAGACTTTTGTTCTAGAGTTAAAAGTATTTGTTAATTCTTACACGCGTATTATTAGAATAAGTAAAAACTACCTTTGATTTTTAACGTATATAACGTCTGTAAGTGCTTTGTCTTCTTCTTTGCGATGCATAGGATTGATGTATGGCAATGGTTTATAATTGGGGCTGATTTCAGGTAATGTAGATGCTAAATCCACGCTCAAAGGTTCTAATTTTACATTTGGCGCTAAAAGAGATGGTGGCTGCAAATAACAATGATTATTAACTCTAGGCTTAACAAATTGGTTTTTTAAATTCTTTTATGATTTACTTTAATTGCAATATGTGTATTGCAATTGCAAGTAAATACATATAATGCTATATTGTTAGAAAAGTGTTAAATAGGTATAAAAGAGTAAAAATTACTAATTACTTGTAAACCATCTGATGTAACTTCGATTTTCGACGAAGATGGTTTTTTATTATTCACCGTAGCCGATGAATTTGGTTCTGTTTTAATCACTTTTGCGGGTGCTACGATTGGTGAATTGTTACTACGTTTTTTGGTTGGTTGTGCCACTGTGCACATGCCGAGTGCTTCTGCAAAACTAGCCCCTATATAAAAAATTTGATGGCATGAAAGTGTGAAAAATATTACTTTGTTATACCATCGTCATACTATTTTTTTCTGCAAAATTAAACACTTAAAGAGGAACAAATTCACCATTTTATGGTATGTCCATCTTCCCAATTTCAACTATAAGAGGGAGTTATCCACTTAATATGCAATCTTTATACAAAAATATACTTGTACTTTATTGGCCATTCTTCCGACGAGCAGATATTGTACAAAATGGTTGTTTTATTCGATAGAACAAAGGTACGATAAAAAAGATGTGTACAAAAATGTTTCAGACTTTTGCAAAAAATGCGTATGTGAGGGACTAACCAGAATTGCAGTCTATTCCTTCGTCACCGTTAATCTCTTGCTTGATTCGTACAGTTTCTTTAGACTCTTTCGATCCATGTTTAGAATCTTTCGATTCCCCGCTACTCCTGCTTCCTTTGCCCTTCTCATCTTTGTGCTCCTTCTTTTTAATCTTATCCTTACTTTTAGCATTATTCTTACCACTAGAGGAACTATAATGATTCTTTGATTCGGAACCTTCTTTATTGGAATGATGGCTCTCATCTTTTCTACTTTCATCTCTCTTATGACTCAACTGCTTTTGCTTTTCATCTACGTCTTTTAGTTTACTACTAGATATGTCAGACTTAGATTTGTTACTGGAACTACTTTTCCCCTTTTCATGCATATGCTTTTTTTCAGACTTTACGTCGATCTTGCCGGTTATGTCCTTATCCTTAGGCTCCTCCTTTATTTTAATAGAACTAGAAGGTACGTCATTGTGTTTATCAAAACTCGACGATGCATGGAAGTTGGCTTCGTCGCTCTCGCAATCGGAATTCTTTCGTCTTTTATTCTCTTTCTTCATGGAGCTAGAACTATCTATCTTCCTTTTTTTATAATGCTCAGCGTCGTTTTTCATTACTTTGTTCGTTTTGCTAGTATCTAATAACTTAGCAGAACTTTTTTCTAAGACATCTACCTTATTGTGATTGTGATGTTTAGAACTGTGTGCCTCCTCCTTTCTCGAAATGTGCTTGCCATCTTTCGATTCTCTAGAAGATTTTTTTTCAGTCCTAGATTCATGCTTATGCATGTGCTTACTTCTATCTTGCTTCTTTTCCTTTTCCAATGCGTTACTGCTACTGTCGCTAGATTTAGATTTAGATTCTTGCTTAGGCATATGTTTACTATTATGCGCTACTTCACTCTTCTCCACCTTATGTCTATGTACATGTTTTGATTCCTCGTTTTTGTACCTGAAAATTGAGACCGCAATTTATGTAGCTTTTTACAAAGCTCTGTAAAGATAAAGTATTCAAACATGATATACGTATGCAATAGCACTCTAAAAAACAATACAAGAGCGATAAAAATAATATGGGTGATCGGCACTCCTACAACCCTGTTCTACAAACTTTGTCATTTAACAGTATGGTAGGTATCAAAATAAATATCTTTAAAAATAAGAAATAAAAATTTGGATCTATGACAAGACTGTCGTAGAACATTCTTTTTTGGATAATGACATGTGTTTTTCGCTCAAACTAAATATTTGGTACTTTGAAGCAGAAATGATATTGTAGATGTATCTTTTAGTCAATACCTCGAGGGTGTTGCATCATTTGCCTCAACGTCTTCTAATTTTGGCGATTCATGACCATCGCTGTAACTTTCTGGAGCATCCGGTACACAAGCCTCATCTTCATCTTCTCCATCACTGCTTTCCTCATTGGCAACCATCGCCTTCCATTTCGCTACTAAAGCCTTCGCCGCATCTCCCACTCCACCATCGTATTTCCTCAGGGCGTTCACAGTTCTCCCGACACCTGTTTCCTGAAGGTGCTGTACCGTCACTGGCAAGTTGGATAGCTTAGATATGCAATGTAACATCTGCAATAAATACCAGGAAAAAAAAACAAGGGCTTTAGCAACCGGCTCGATCGAGTTCAAAAATTAGTCAGAAAATATCCAAGCGCTTCAAAAGACTGGAATACGCAACCGACTGATTTTCTAGCCCTATAACGCTATGTACCACAGATTAATAAGCCTGATTTTAAAGCGTCGAAGCATCGACACTTCTTTACTTTTATTCTGCAAAAGATCGGTCATTTCATTGTGCCTATGAAGGACTATCGAGGTTTCCAGAAAGGGTCATTGAGGTGATTGCAACGCATTACAAAAGTCATCGATGCGATGACAATAATACACCCGATTAGTCTGCTGTTTGGACCTGCCTACGAGGTTAGACTGAAACAACACGTATAGCTTCATCCCTCAACCGTTCTTATACTTCCTCTTGGAAACATTCTAAAATAGGGTAAACTCGACTTACTCTATCCTCATTGTCGCTACATTTTTCTATGTTTCGCTGATAGTGATGAATTTTATCTACAACAGACATCATTACGGCTGCCAGCTGCTAAATGCTCGCCGTCCAGTCTACATGGATAGGTGCATTTGCGACGAGTGGCTCCGATGGAAACTAGTTTCTATTGGTCGGCCATACAGAACTATCGTCCTAGTTTCTACCGGTCGTACGATGATCGCCATTGGCTGATGTTGCGTCCTGTCGAAATCTTTTTTCTCTCAGCCTTCTTGCTCCTTTCCGCGATTTTTCCATACGCACGTTGTTCATCCTGCACCTTTCGAAATGCGTTTATTCGCCTGGAATTTTATTCAGAAATGGGCGAGTCGACTTTGGATCTCTCACGTTCATGTTTTCGAACCCTTGTGCGCTGTATCACTTTGCAGATCTTTTCTTTTTTACGTTTTGCTCCATAGCCTTGTGTTTTTTTTTTGTTTTGGCTACTAGTGTGATTCGATTCCGCCGCTCCTTCTGATTTTGCTGGTTTACGATGAAAATCAGCCTGCACAGTCGATCTGTCGGAAGGTGATTATAGTGGGGCAAGCAAAGTTAAAATGGGCGAGAAAAATATATTTTTTAAGCCTTTTTTGATTATTGTATTCGGTTCTTGGTGTGGATAAGCGAAGCGATGTTTTCGAAATTTCATTCATCGTTACACTGAAAAAATCAAAAGTTAGGCTTCGACTGGAATCATTTTTATATTTTATGATTATTCTGTAATTTTTGCAGGATATTATAGATGTTCCACAACATTCCAGTCTTTAAAATTTATTTTTTTTTTTTTTGATTAGTTTTAGCTGCAGAATTTTTTAGACAATATTTTTAGACGGTATTGCAGAGATCTGAATTATCTACGCTCGGTTAAGGATTATCATCGTCGATAATTTATCACTGTACTTATAATTAGTACTACGTATTGAGCACAGATGTCTTCTGATAATGATACTTTTATCGACATTCGGCAGGCGGACTTAACTTCTTTGCCAAACGTTTGATTGACAAAACGTCAGAATGTGATTTTTAAGTTCATTATAGGTACATACAATCACTGTAAACTACCGCTATATTTTGTGCAATAGCGATGTCATACCTTCAGTATAAGTTTGCTGAAGCGCTGCATTTATTTGAAGCTTATGAGTTCCATATTGATATAATTATAATTGATCAATTGTCGTTTTATTTTTAATGCAAAATCAACTTAAAAGGTAGTTGTCAACATTTTTGAGGCATGAAAATAGATATATCACAAAAAGAAAGTATATAATTTTTGTTGCATTCGCATTCATGCATCGCGCATTAATGAATGTCGTATTTCAAGCGTGCAATCATTAAAGATTAATGACGGCCGGGCAAAAAAGTTCTGAATTGATTTTAAAATGTCCATTATAATTATCATGAAACGAAAAAAAAAGAGAAGAACAAAATTAATTTATTCGAACCGCCTTTTTTCAATCGCTAAACTGGAAAATACCTACCTTTTGAATCATTAAAAATCGATTTTAGCAAGCCGATGTTATTATGGATTTATTTAAAAATATTCCCCATTTTTAATACACCAAAAAAGAAATAACAATTACGATCGTTTTTGTGACAGATGTCTCCTGCAATACGCGTTCATAAAAATACTTTACATACCGACGTGTGAATAATTAAAAAAATTCCTGCTTTTCATCGTCGGGCTTTCAGTCCCGATTTACGAGCTTCACTTTATTCACTTATTTACCGAACGGACGAGCAAAGATTGATTTTCGAAACGACTTTCCGCCCTAATGTATTCAAACTTCAAACAAACAAAATTCGACGCGACTTTGATTCCCTTTTCCTTTCAATTCCTCTGAATTTTTCTTTTCGCAGTACTAACCGTTTCTCCAAATCTGATAACGCGGCTCATAACGAGCTAACATTTTACTTACGGAGAAATACGTGATCGTAAGTGCAAACAGGACTGCCTCGTGTACGAGGTGCTTTCACTTTTTTAATCGTAGGATGAAAAGATTTAGTACAGCGGGACGGTTCCTTAATTGTGCCAACCGTGGAGGTAAATTTCAATTTCGCGGCTATCTGCATTCACAAATCTCGCAGTTAACCGCAAAACGCCGGGGCAGAAAAGGTACGTACGAGGCCCATCTTTGACTCGCATCTCATCGCGGGCCCGATCTTTCTTCTTAATTTAATCGAGACCATCGTCGACGCGGTTACGTGGAAGGTTAAAATGACTTGAGCGCCTGATGAACCGCGATACGACCGGCGGTTTCTCTAAAATGGTTTTTCAGCCGGAAAGGCCGCGGGAGATCGCGTCGAAAGCCAGAAATTACTGTTACTCTATGTACAGTAGTACCGCTTGCTCCTTGCCATTCTCCCTCCTTGATTTTTCTTCCGCATTTTTGCGGTACGATTTAGTTTATTGAACACGGTTTCAGTGTACATCGAACTACTGTACGATTCCATTGTCAATCGCTTCAAATCGTTTCTAGCTCAAACAATCCTGAGAGGTCACGTCGAAAGACACGATCGCTTTATAAGTAAGGATAGATCTGGATCAATTTTTATTTCCTTACATTGTATCAAATTAATTTGTTGAAGTATATTCTGTGCAGCCTCATTTTTGGCCATTCTTTTTTCCCAATTCGGAGCATATTTTGTCATCGAAGCAGACTTATTGAAACGCAAAACTTAATTACGCGACGCAATACGAGTCGCAAAGAAACTCCGTGAAAAATTACATATTGAAATCCGTCTGCGCAGGATATATGGAAATGTGAAATATATGGAAATGCTAGGGAAACAAAAGAAAGATTTTTTTGCGGATCCACCGGCCGGTACGGTTAATTCGACAATATATTTCAGCTGTTATCGTGTCGATGCACGTAATGCGCCAAACGAGTTTCTCGAAGCTATTTAAAAAATATGCCCACAGCGAGTAACTTCGAGGATGTCGCACAAGTGGATATATCGATCGTCGCAAAAACGGTATAGATCGATGATCATCGTCAACGAGGTCTTCCGTCTGTAAAGGCTTTTTTTTTCTTTTTAGACATCATTCTTTGGATGCTTTCGACAAATCTTGGACTTTGGTACGGCTGTCGTTCCTTACTGTACCACCGCCTGGATATTTATCAGGGTCAGACGGCCGTGAAATATTGTCGACTTACGTGGGTGTTTACTCACGATCGCGTATATACGTGCGCGAGAGCAAACCAATAATAGTGCCTCATTGGCCGAAATGTTTGAAAGGCGAGAGTATCTTCGATGCGCCGTAAAATTGCATAAGGTTGACTATATTGGCAAATACGATTGCGGTATCAAATTTCGTTAAGGTCCTCTAAGTATATCCAAAATCTTATATCTTTCGAATCATTTAAAACTTTTACAAAAATCTTCATCGTTTTATTTTACACTGGCAATTAAAGAATCTAATCGTTAGAAAAATTGTTCGAAGAGAAAGAATTTTTAGAGAATTCTAGGGAAGTTCACGGATTCGCAGAGTTTTTTGTATATGGAATACATTTAGTTTTATTTGTATCGTAAATTATAGATCGAGAGGGGTTTTTAATCGATGTATAAATTACAATTCGGATGAGAACTTAACGGGAGAATAATTACGAAGGATAGGACGATCGGACTTAAACGCGACAGCTTAGCATCTACGTCCGACCCGTAATGTCATATTCTCCTTAAATCAGTCCACTGGCACAGAGGATCTGCGAGCAGAGTTGCATAAGGAACAATGCGATATTGAATTCTGGCGATGTTAAATTCTGCGCGAGAAGAGGCGAAGAAGGTTCAAAAAATGATTTTACACTTCGTCGTTCGCAATAATCGGCTTCTGGTAAATTTTTGAGCAAGCAACCAGAAAATGATTTACGAGCCGCGGGTCAAAGCGATAAATTTAATTTTTAGACTTTTAACAATTTTGAGCGCCAATGCACTTGATCGATGCGTAACCTTTTATATTTAAAATAAACTCGTTTAACGACCGAGCGTAACGACGCTAAATGTTTGAAACGTCGATGGCCGTTGAATAATACACGGTTATATATGTTAATACACAAACTCACGTATTCTAATATAAATCGCTGTAATAACGCAATTGAAAAATCGATTGCAGCTCTGGTAATTGATTTCCTCGCGTGCAACGGTATTTACAACGGTTTTAAAAGAAATTTTGACAAAGAACGTAAATTTATTAACTAAAAATCAACGAATAAAATTTTTTTAATTAATAACAAGATTAACTCTCTCTACTCTTTGTTTCACGGAGTTACCTTATTCGAAAAATAAGATTCATAAGGTTCTTCCACGCTATTATCGCATTCGAACCATAACCATTCGGCGTTACAGCAGAGATATTAATCATTCTCACTCTTACAAGGTCCACTAAATTGTTTATTTCATTACAATTCGCATCGCACCCCCTACGCCGTTGCCTCGATATCGCCACGTGAAAAATAATAAATCGATTATAACAAAAAAGGTGTTGCTATGCCCCCGTAACCCCCGACGGATACCAAAGTTCTCTCGCTTCGCGCGATCGACTCTTTATTTATTGCTTCGTTCGCGCCCAATCCGTCCTCTTATCGTTCTCCAGGAGGACCAGACTCGAATCGCTTATCGGGAATTTTCGCACGTCGTCGGCATAATTATGAAATTGTCACGAAAACGCCAGCCGCCGAGGGTTATCGTCCGCGATTCCGCCACGCAGAAAAAGAAGCTGGAATCTTATCCGGCGACGTCCTTCAGTTCCGCCGTGGAACAACAATAAATTTCTGCTGCGCTCCACTCGAGCCCGGAACGAATTCTCTATCCGTGATTCGCTTAGTCACGGTACTCGATGCGGCTGTGCAATGCCGATCCTTCGATGATAATCCCTTTCTTTTACTCTTCTTATACTCTTCTTACACAATACGTGGGTGTACATTTCTACGGAATAACGATAAAGGTGCAGCACGGTACCCAAGGTTTTTTAAGCTCCTATGAACTGGTGCGACCTTGAAGTCGCGTGCCATTAGGTTGGTAATTAGGTAATCGCGGATTTTGAAGTGAGTATGAAAATCGAAGTACTACAACCATCGGGTAATATATGGATGTGACATTTGGAATTCGTGAATGTATACGAAGATTCGGTTGAAGTCGTCTAACAGTGAATTTACATACTTGGATATATACATAATATACGTAATATTTTACCGATCGATATAATGATTTTTTACATAAGTGGCATGCAAATCTTGTTATATAACGTCTCTTCGAAAACCAGCAACGTTCTTTTTTAGCACTGCCGCCACCGAGCTAAAGTGTACAAGTAAAGGCTTTTACGAGTTGTTCGCGGATTATTTCGTTATTGTAAAATTAAAAGAACGCTCCCGAGGATATTTTACGTACCATATACAATGTATATATCGTTCAAGTATACAGCTGTTCGTCTCGTGCACCATTAATATACAATACAGTCGATATAAAGAAGCGTAATAAAACGCTGTTGACAAAAGATCGGATTCCGCGACGAAGGAAAAATAGAAAGGTAGACGAGGAAAAAAAAACGTCCGCCTTTTGGCTCAACGTGGCACCATAAAAAACGCAAAAAAAGGCGAAAATGCGCTGGCAAACGCGAAGAAGGACGACCTGTTCCGGTAAAAAAAGGGAAAGAAAAATGGAGAAAAGAGAGTAGAGAAGCATCGTCAGGTGGGATCTTATTAAATTCCGCGATTACCATTTTTTATTATTTCGCGAAACGAGGAGCGAGGTGGATCCGAGGAAAGGACCGGCGGCTGAAATTCGTTTCAAGCCTTTTATTATCCTTGTAGCGTGGCATGCGCGAGGATACGTCGGTTAGTCCGTGAAATAGGACTTGGAAACGAATTCGACTCCGTATTAACGTATTAACGTATCGATAATCGATCGTTAACGCCCTCGATACACGAGTCGCTTTTTTTTTAATGTACTCCCACATCGAAAGAAATGACCGCTATTATAAATCTGAAAAGAAGATACCTGTGTCTTATTCCATGTCTCGTCGATCAAAAATAACGGTTACACGTTTTCTCTCCTCTAAACTGGATTCACATTACTGTCAAATGATTATGGCCTATTCGAATTAAAAAGTATTGCTTCCTTATCGTCGCTTTAATCGCACCGAGAGGTAGCGTCATTTTCCTTCTTCGCGTATTACCGAAAATTATCGTCCGTCCTTCTTGGTACGCGAATGGCATCGGAAACGATTCAAAGTTTACCGATAAGGACAGAGATGGTTTAACGTCTCGAAGAGTATTTTGCTCGTTTTAATTTCGGCGATAATGGTCAATTGCGGGAAGGAGTCGAACGCGCAGAGACGACGACTCGACCAGCGATTCCTTGAGCGGGACTGATTCGGCTCGTCGTCTCGCAATCGCGGCAAAGCGGGACTTTCGTTCAGCCGATATAAAGTCAAAGCCAAACAAAAAGACAATATCGATATGCTTATATTTACCGCGAATTACGATGCGGAACGTTTCAGGTTTGTCTGGAAATCTGGTATACGTTAGTGGATATCATTTTTTGTAATTTATCATCATCCTGGACTGCTGGCAAATCATAAAGTACTCAAAGAATGAGATTATTTGAGAATATATTTTCAAGGTAGAGTATCGCCGATATGAAATTATATCGATGCAAATTTTCCACATAAGCGTCATACGGTGAATATCGTCCGAGAGGAAAAATGAAACCGAGTACTTAAACCGCGAAAGACTGCCTTATATTTGGCTCTTTTTAAATGCAACATCTCGCGACATATTTTAACAATAATATATAGGGATTTTTTGGTTATTCTATTTTACCGTATATTCAATTTTTGTACGTTCCATAGTAACGACTATCGTTCGTATGTTATTTTAATGATCTTGCTCGCATATTCTCTATTCTCCATTCAACATCAATACATCGCTATGAGTCCAAAGATGCTCCTCGAATATCCCCCTTAAACCCTCCAAAAGTAAAAAACATTATAAACATCGCACTAATTTTCATAGTTATATATATTATCAGAAATTAATCGATTATTAAAAAAACAAACGTAAATTAATGATTAAAACACGGCTGACGTTTATCATACTCAACATTCACTTCCCTCCTTCCCAAGTAACGCGCGTCCATTGAGCTTTTCCTCCTAATTTTCCAAAGGACCGCCGTCGAGGTAACGTCATTCTCTCGGCGCTCAGATTTTTTCCAGGAAAACGCACATACGGAAGGAAGATCTCGGTTTGGCCGTAAACGGAGCGCGACGCGTTCCATTTTGCATTCTCCGTGGCCGTGACTTTGATACGTCGCAGCCAATGATGCGCTCCATCGGCATTACGCGGCGATCCGGATAAACCGATAGCCGGCGCGATAGAAAGGGAAACGAAATTGACGTGCACCCGTTTCCATTCGATGCCAATGACAGGCCGACTCCCTTGGCCGACTGCGTATCGCACGAGTCTCGTGTGCGCCACTGGATTCCACCAATGCTCTACGTATTTGCGCCCGATATTACTTGCCGTGCACACCGGGCTTATCGAGTTAATCCGGCGATACGAGCAAGTTTACAAAGTGCACGCTTTTGGTACGCGTATGGGGCTGCACAAAAGAGTATAGAGGAAGCTTGGCAGTTTTACGAAGGAACCCTTGTTTCTTCAAGGTCAGACGCATTGGGTGGATAAGCGGATCGAGGGATCGGAGAGCTATCGTGGATTTGTCGAGCTAATTCGCGTTGAGCCGAGTTCAAACGCTTAATACGAGCACTTGGTTGAATCCAAGACAAAGGCTCGAATCGCACGATTCTGCTTAGCGATCGATCTCGAACGTGGCGCACCCTTTGGTGATACTTTGTTTAAAATTATTTGAGATGAGTTTAAAATTATTCCGCCTCGCTAATGCGATGTACCGAGTAAACGCTGTTAAAACCGCTCGACCTTAAGTGCTTTTACCTTAAAAATATATCCGCGGTTTGCGCTTCTTTTCCGTGAATACGCTTCTTATCCTAATATTACACGCGCTCGGGATAAAACTGCACCGTGACGTGCTTTGGATAATAAATATTTAACGTATTATTTGCTTGAAATCTATGCCCCCCCCCCCCTCCATGAATGGTACTGTTCATAGACTAGCATCGTCGATAAGGATTTGAGAGACAAAAGGAACGTGTGGGATAAGGCGCGCACAGGTCATCGATAAATGACCGGTTATCGGAATTTCACAATACTCGAATTCGATTGCGGTTACTGGAATTTTAAGAAAGTCAATTATAGGCATAAGCACGGATTATAAGTGTTCGATTGTGAGTCAAAATAAAAACGTTAACTGCACCGTATTGACTTTGCGGTCAGACCTTAATAACGGACATTTTCTAGACGATATCTGAATACCGTATTTTTGAACATATAAATTAAGGAGGATAAACAAGCAGAATGTCGTATGTTATTCCCATATATCATTGGTGGCTCATCATTTTTTGCTTCTTCATCCACTTAGCGAACCGATGTTATAAATTATTAAAATACCGCTCGTCAATTTTTATGCGAAAATCGACAATGCCGATTATTTGGCGCATCGAGTTACACGTGTGCGCCATCGGATAACAAAATCACTAGAAGACTATGATTTATGAACACGTCCTCGCAAAGGATTACATTTCTCATTAATCCTCAATCTTGAACGTGATGTAATGTTACGATAAATGCGTCATACACGCCCGACTCGTTGGCTATTCAAATCCCTTCGTTATGAGGTTTCTTTTTAATTCTCACAATTCAAAGACACGTGTACTGTTCGCGCGAGCGGACGACCTTATGTGCCTTGGAAAGAAAAGTATTTTGTCCCGTTTTTAAGTCGATACACGAGACACGTGGATGATACTAACGTTTATGTAACGTTCTGGGAAAAGAATGAAAGCCAATGTTGATACGGATAATGAGCGAGCGGAAGGAACAGATGTGAACAAAAAGATCGACTTAACGAGAGAAACTAAGGAAATATGACATTTTAAGATACGTATCGCATTAAGCCTGCTATTACTTAATAATAAACTCTTAGATTTTCCGGTGCCGTTTTGTTATTCTAGCATATTGGCATAATCAAATGAATCGGGTGTATGGTTTACTTATCTGGAAATCCTTAAGTGATTCGCAGAAAAATATATTATTCTGACGCTCGTGCATATTTCGATTCTTACGCGTATATTCGTTATTTTAAATACGAAACCCTAAATTTCATCGAACATGCTCAACACGCTGGAATTGCGGACTATCGTTAGCTTTGATGCTTGATTTTTTTAAACTTCTTGTCTAAAAATTGTCGAGAAGCAAGAAGACTATATTAACATCACCTCGATTTTCCATGACAAGACGTATCCTTAATTGTATTTTAAATTTCATTGAATAATTTTCTACTATTTTTCCTCTTCTTATTCCCCTTTTTTTTACCTTCTTAATCGCCGTGGACTGGTATGGACTAGTATTAAATTTCCTTGAAGTTTGGTATTCGGTTGTACGTATCTTAAACTAATAAAACATATCTTGTTCTATCGCACGATAAAAAAAAAAATGACCCACTTATCAGAAAGTCTTTCTGGCAGGTCCGTTTTTAAATCGTCTATACGTATTTTCCTCCTTAAGAAGCTTAAATCATCGCGGGCGAAGGATTAAGATATACGATATGTCGTCGCGCAGTTCCATCGTTGCTGCCCTTGAAATGATTTCTCTCCAAAGTAAATTCCATCGTATGTCGGATTTCTTTTCATTACTCAAGTCATTCATCAGTTGTGTCCACCTTCCTCTATACCACGCCATGCCCTCCACCTTGCCTTCGATGACGTCATCGAAGAGACAGGTTCCACTGACAGTTCACCGGAGGCTTCCACAGTTATCTATGGTGAAACGTGTCTGTAACTTCCGCACGTCTCCCGTGCTCTGAGAAGACTTCAATTTTTTTTTTCTCGTTTAAACACGTCCATCGTTTAGGTCTTTAGCCGAAAGACCAAATCTAATTTTCGTATTCAATTTTTATGCCAGATCTTTTTTTTAACATCCAACACCGACCGTGCTGTTTTGAGAAAATTCAGTATTGTCGATGGTTGTTTTTCTTTTTTGACCCGTCAAAGAAAAAACACCCTTCCTTTTTGTTCCGCACGTTTTATCTCGCATTTTACCATACGAGATTTATTTCCCTTTTTGCACGGCTTGTTCGCGCGATTTTTTGAGGAACGTGTTTTCCGTTTGAACAAAAGCTGATTGTGGAACATAAAGTATTCATTTTTAATTGAAAAGCTATGCAAGAAGATGGAGGGCAAGGATTAAACCGACTGTTCATCCTTCGACAAAGCCAATTTTCGATCAAACGCGATTCACGAGGTCGATGATTTTCCCTGAACGCATACGCGGGTTCATCGTCCCCAGAGGGTTAGAACTGGATGCAATGGGCATCTCGAATGACTTCGAAAGTGGCGAATCAGCGAGCTTACATTGCATAGGCCTCGAGCTCTCGAATATTTCCAGTCAGCAGATCTCAGGTCGGCAGGAATCGTTCGATTTGCGAAAGGTAGCTCGTCGTGCAGGCACGCGCAATTTTCTCAGTGCCTTCGTCCGATTCTTCGATCGAGGTGGGCATCGACTATAGTGCGTCGAAAGAGATTAGAAACGACAAGAAAAACATAAACGTGCGTTCAGTCCTATTCGATGGGCGATCGAATTTTACACAAAAACACAGTGGCTAATGGGCTTCGAAAACGAATCCTGGAATTTTTTAGTGCATCACAGTATTACGAAGAGGATTGGACGTCGATTCTGAAGATCGAATACCATATTTCATATATTATAAACGATACCAGAGCTTTGTCCTCCTCTCGATATCAAAAATCCGAGCTCAAAGCGCCCGTTAAGCATCTCTTCTTACAGATTTGACTTCTGTCTCGGTACTCGAGGCAGAAATTACGGCGAAATCTGCGACGTCACCGAGGAACGGACCGGTCCGTGAATTTGGCAAGGCCGACCTGACTAAATTGGGATTCGTGGTCGGTGCACGCGCATGACAGTCTTGACCCGTTAATCTGGAGAAGACGAGTGTACTCGTCGCTCGAAAATACCTCCTCTTCGAGCAAACGGACCAACTGGTAGCGAAAGTTAATTAAGATCCTCGGATAGGAGCGGTTAAACAGTGGTACGAAAGTAGTTTATTTTTATTTATAACGTTTACGAGAACATTACGGCTGTGTTTATTTCATTCCACTACGTTTCTAATTGGATCTCTCAAATCCGTTAATCTTCCTGCAGGAGGTCCAAACTTTACTCTATTTTTTGTATCTTTTTTCTCGTAGGTATATACGAGATACTTATTCTTCGATAATTTCCAATTTCCAAGCTGCACACTAAATTCGTACGATGTCTTGTTCGCTTTTGAAACCTATTTCTAGATGCTTTTAAATGACTTTTGGATATCATTTCTGTGAATTTCGAAAAGGAGCGTATGTACTCTTTTGATAGACGATTAATTTCTATTTGCTCGAACGTTTTGTTCGTTTTTCTCGAATAGCGAACGAATATCCGATCGAAACATCCATCTGGCGCTGATTGGACATGATAACTTAGACGTGTAAAAAAATCCTGCTGCGATTCAGCACAGCATCCGGCGGTGGAAGATTCATTCAATGAGCAACGCACGACGATGGAAGACGGTGTATCGAGTTTTCCATATGATTTCCAAGATACGAAGTTACGTACATACTTCTCGCAGTTTTTTTTAGAAGATCGTGAAGCAATAATATTGACAGAAATCAACTCTTCCTTCGAGCATATCGGGCAATACGCGATTACTTCATTAAGCCGTACTTCTTGCGGTGATCGAAGACGAGTGTCCACTATTTGTAAAGAAATATTGATGCGACTCAGCGGTTGGTTTATACACCGTGTATACTAGGAGATTCTCTCGGCGAGCAAAACGCTTCAAGGATCGAAGCGAAGTACACGATTCTCGCCGATTTGTCCAAGGAATGATAAACTCACAATTCTAAGGACGATCGATACTCCCTCCTAACTCACCCATCATTGAACAAATACTTTACCAAATCGTGCATTTCGATTCATAATCCAGCATTTTCAATAAAAATTTGCAAGCGACCTCATAACGTAGAGCAGCGTGGAAGATTCTCTCAATTTGCAAGATTCAACGATAGTAATTAGAGTATCGATCCCTCCACTCGATTTCGAGGATTCGAAGCTATATACTCACGTGCGCAGACGCAAGCTATTATTCTAAGCGATTTTCACGAAGAACATCGATAAACAATATCCCCGAATCATCAAACGAGACAATCGTTAACAAGAATTCCTGTCGCGAAGAAGACTCGAAGCGATTCATCGATCGCTTTAGGACATTCGTCGAAGATTCGATCCACGAGACGCGGAGATCGCGGTCTGCCCATCGGTTCCTCCACTCGATTTCGAGGATTCGAAGTCACGTACTTACGTACGTAGACGCAACCCCTCCTTCTCCGCGATTTTCAACGCTACTCTCGAGCCACCGTACGGAGGCTCGTGGTCAGTGCGCGTGGACGATCCTTTCAAAGAGGCCGAGCGACTCGCGGCGATCGGACGGTGGGGTTCCGGGTCCTCCGCGCTGTTTCGCCATATCGAATTATCGACGCTTTAAAGACTGTAAGCCGAATAAGGAGGATTATCCTCGGAGTTTTTCCCCGAGGGACTGCGATCGAGTTTTCCAGCCTCGATCGACGGGACGGAGGCTTATCGCGACGCCAGTGATCGAGAATGATCGAGGGATTTGGGACTTTGGAGGTTCGAATCTCTTCGTGATATCGAGCTTTCGAGCTTGCATGCGATACACGATTCCTCCGACCAGGGATCCTTTGATCGGGATCGAGGATTCTTCGAGACTCGCGAGGTAGAATCTCGATCTACGCGAACGCGAGCGATCGAGAGTTCGATCGTTGTGATTATATACGGAAATCGATTGGACTCCTCGGAGTGCCCTTTGGCGCTCGAGATTTCAGGGATTCGTAGGAGAACTTTGCAGTTCCTTCGAAGAGGGTAGAGGATTTGAGTATCCGCTGTAAACTCCTAGTATCCGCCTAAACTCCGTCACTGTGTATCGAGATTCGCGTCTTTCGTCCCTTTGGAATTCGTTCTTCGAAGGTGTCGAGTATAAATGTGCATTTGGCGATTTATCCCAGGTTCATTTGAGAAACCTCGATCGAGATCTTGCGATTCTTCTGCCAAAGATCGTCGAACAGCTGACTCCAGAGCGGATGTGAATAGCGGGTGGACGACCCAACGATCTTTCGAAGCATAGTCCAAATCTAAAAGCCGTGCGCGCGATCTTCAGATTCGAGGATCTCGTCCGCACATCGAGAATCGAAGGATACTCTCGTAGAAATTCTGGTGCTCGTGATCGATCATTCGATGATTACTATCGAAAGATATACGTGGGAATTGACGGCATCGAAGTGATTCGGAGGTTTCGAGATATCATACATTTTAACAAATTCCTCAAAAACGAGTTTTCAGCAGCTGACGAATAAATTCACGTCCTTCGAGATCCTATCAGACGTGTGCCACCGATACGCGCGACCAACTGTTGCGTATCCCGTCAAAATCATCCTGATTCGCTCGAAGAGTACACGTCGGAATTCAAACCTTCCGCATAATTCCAAATAGAGATAAATAAACCGTACTATACATTTCGAGAATTCTCAAAGTGAGCGAGAATCGACTTCGAAGCGCCGCCGAACGTGTATTCGTACCCAAACAGTACATTATCACTCGACATTCCTCGCTCTTTCCATCGACGCAACTCCGGATCCTCGAATCTCGATCTGCCTAATCAATCCCAAGGGAACGATCGACAAAACCTATAGAGGAGAAAATCACCTTCGTCTTCCTTGAGAAAAACTCGAACCTCTTAAATCAAGGATCAACCGAGAGGAAACGCCATATCCGAGGGACAAACCTGAGGGAATATCTGCGAGGGAGGAAAAAGAGTTTGGCGATTTTTCCGGAAGAAAAGGGGAGGAAATTCGAGGGCGGCACGGATTCGTGGAGAACCGAGTGAAAAGGGCGATCGAGGCCGGAAAAGCTGGAGGAGGAAGTCGGAGGCGAGAAAGGAGGCGCTAATGGTCCGATAAGCGCATCTCGCATCGAGGAAACGCGATAGACGGCCTCGACGATAGAGAAACTCTCTGCGCGCCTTTTCCACGTCTTTCTTTCCTCTCTCTCCTTTCCTCTCCCTCCAGCCCTCTCCTTCTCTCCTTCTCCGTTACACCCGCCGCCGTGACTTGTTGTGGAGTTACATAAAGACGGATTTTACCGGTTAGTTAATGAACCCGGCTGCGTTGAGAGCACGAGGAACGTCCTGCGAGAAAACTTACGTAAGTAAACTCCAAATAGCGATAACTCCTAGATTTTATACTTTTTGGAAAAATCATCGCCGAAAATCGAGCCGCTGAGAAAGACGCGCTCGTGAATGGATACTTCGTTAGAGAGAGGAGCAGAATTTTGTACATAATGGGGCAACGCTTTTATTTCCTATTAGAAGTCCTTATCGAGCTGTATATCAAAGATAATAGTGCTATGAGATACGTAGGTATTCGATGCGATGATTTTGACCTACCTTCTCTTTCGTAACATCATTTATATTTGTATGTCCAAGTAATACTTTTTTTTGGAAATCTTTAGAATAACGTAAAAAAATTGATTTAATCCGCGACAAGATGAGCTCGTTCGATACGGAATCCGAGAAATTATTGTTTAAAGACTACTAGTTTGGAGAAAGTTGAATTGATATGAAACATGGCAAAGTTGAATGTGTAGATCGGGATGAGTATGAACTTGAATAACGAGAACGCGGAGGTTGAAGTCACATCGAATTCGGTGCGTTCGAGCGAGTGTCTTTCGAAGGCATTTGCTTCTTATTGGCGGTGCTTGTCCGTTCCAGCGAGTCGCGCGTTTCGTAACCTGCCAATATTTGAACGCAGAGGTAATAAAACGAATGAAACCTTGGCCGAAGGTTCTATCGGTTATGAGTTTCGCTGTAATTTTCTCCGGAGTCGAAATAACCGGACCGATTTAAAATCCTTTCACGGACAGCTCGGCTTCCATCGCGATATTCCGATTTATATCCTTCTCCGATCATTTATCTATTTACACGAGCCAAGTTCTTTTATATATTTCACGGATACTCGATACCAAACTCCGTCGCGAACAGCTTATGGGCGCCATGGTCGTGTCAAAGTTCAGGAATTTGGGGATACGTGCCAGAAGGTGAATTCCATTGAATTCCTGCCATTACGATCTTTCACCTTACGTAAGATTAAATGCGCCGTGGATAATTCCACGCCGTTTCTCGAGTAGAATTATCTTGTTAGCTCCCGCGCCTCCTGCGCATCGCGATTTGTCGCCGTTTTTCTCCCTCCCGCTGAACTCCACGAATAAGTAAAAAGCCTTAAAATGATCGTTATCCAAGCGAGCATCTAATAACCCATAATCGCGTCCGATGGTGTCCAAGCGAGTGACGGAGTCTAGATAAATCGCATCATTAACACAGATATGGCTTAATCCCGGCAAAAAGTTGCATCGAGCCGCAACAAAATCGAGCATAAATCTCGAAAGTTGAAATGGATCATAAAATGAATACGACCGTGAATCTCGATATAGTAAATCGCAAACGTAGACAGGCTGGGAAGCGAAGATAATTCTGGTATTCTAAGATTGTCCAAAAGCTCGTATACTCGTTCGACGACGATTTTCCAAACGGCAACGATATTAAAATAAATCCTGCTCGATCGTCTCTTGCGGAGCTGTTCGTTGTGTATAAAATATACAATTAAGAATAGCGCGACGAGTTATGAGAATAGGAGCGCAACATTCGATAACCCATATTTCCAGACCAGAGAGCAAAAAGATGTCGGTTGTGTTCATTCTGCCAAGATCGTTGACCTTATCCGTAAAATATGCGGTAGAGAGCCACGTCCGTAGGAGGAATAATCTTGCCACCTTGCGCAACTTTCAAATATGATACAGTTTTTAATCTCCGTTGAGACCCGTTTGCGCGTACCAACGTTAACACGCGGTTGCAATTTGAGTAAACTATTAAGGATCTTGATCGCGTGTTTTCAGTGCGTTCCTATAAAATAAGACATTTAAACGTTTATACCGGTTACGGGAGTAGGCTATAAAATGTGTGGAAAATTCGAACTCGTTTGGCGGAAATATCTTGTTCACCCCTGCCGATTTTCGTCCTGACACCCTTTACACGCGTCGATGTAGCTTTCAACAAGTTTTGGAAGTCGTACACGAAGTTTCTTGAGGTATACGAGCTACGAATATACCGTATAAAGTATCTCGTGGTCAGTTTGATTTTTCGTACAAGGGATTAGCATAGTCTCCTTGCGCGTCTTCATCTTCGCTTTTACTCTCAATACTAAAATTACCGAAACAATCAGATTGACCGGTCAATCATTTCTTTAAGATATCATAGCGCTTTATTACAATGCATTTCCTCAGATATTCCATAATTTTCATACAGTATTTAAATCATCGTATTGATTTATTCAAACTTCCCTTTGTCCTCTGTTCTTTGCAATCACGTATGTGAAGTTCTAGATTAGTCTCGAAAGTAGCTGGTAGTTCTAGTTTCAATTACACTGCTCTCTCTCTCTCTCTATCTCTATCTCTCCCAATGATGTCTGCAAAGTATCACTTTGAATGGATTAAAACGCTTGTTTCCATGCCTAGGCTAAATATACGTTCCACAAATATCTCCTGGGCAATTTCCTTTTTTTTTTCCAAGCGCCAGATCGTTTCGTTGCCTCTTGCTTTCCGGGCTGACACCGTTTATAACCGACGACAGGTCCCGGCCGTTCCGCGCCTACGGCCGTGGAATAGCGGTGCATCATCATAGCGGGAAACCGATCTCCATTGATAGGAGCGCGCCGGCACGAAGGACTTTTTGCTTTTGTCCGCGCGCAAAGGCCGTACGAAGAGCCGCGCGGTGGTCTTGCGGATGGAGGCACGGACTTCCACAGGAAGATCCGAGCTCGAATCCGCTCCCATCGCTTCTCATTTTTTTTTTTTTTCAATGATACGATAATCGATTTGTCGATATTCAATTTGATTTTGCATCGAAATAATACGTTGACCCTCTGTGAGGCTCGCGTAACCTTCGGGTCACGCGCTAATGTATGGACATTTTACCAAATGATTTGACTTTCTCGCAAGATGACGTATGCGTCTTAATTATATAATGACTCTGAGATAACCAATGAGAATATCGATGACGGTTGGCAGCGCCATCAACCTGAAATATTCAAGTAAATGCCTCGCGAGTCGTATCATTTGCAAGTATAATTCGAGCCATAGAGGGTTGACATTTTCGATAGGGCTGCGTCGTTCGCCAATGCGATTCCGCTGGTACGGACTGTCGAATGGCGAATATCGCGATACCGCGCGGGCCAGTTACGAAGCGACGCGGGCTGCACCGCGTGGAGTTTGTCATTATTAATACTTTGTAGCGCAATGTTAATCGCGGCTGAACGGTCCGTAAAGAAACGGAAAAAGTCAGTGACGATGGAGCTAAAAGAGCCGTGTCCGACCGAGGTGTGAATGATTGGAAAGAGAAGCGCGTGACTGTAGTCGCCGGTAGTATCGAATGGGTTAACTTTTCACCGCGACTGCAAAGTCGAACCACGAATTTCGAATGAAGTTACTTTTGTACCTAAAACATTATGGCTGAAATTAGGGTTTCTTCAAACATTCGAGGCTTTTTTTAAAAATTCGAGACTGCTAAGGTCATTTGGCCTAGGACCTACCGTGTAAGCTGTGTTCCGAACAATTAGAGTCATAGGATTCGTGGCTTTATTATAAAAAAACTGGTTATACATTTATATTTCAAAGTATTACCCGTCGTTGGTCATGGTGGAAGCAAAGTTGCATATCTAATATTACGTATCAATAATATGATCGAATAAACGGATCTTACGATATCTCATTGTTCGATAGATCTTCGCACTCACGGTTCAGGTTCAAATCTTCGATGATCGATGGATGTTCGAGCAAAAGAAGGATTACGACCCGAAGTGACATTTCGTCATTTGATTCTACCATAAGCATGGCATTCTACGCCGAAGGAACCGAGAGTGAAGATATCATTTGCGCTTCGTGGCAGATTGGAAAGTGCCACGGGGAGCAAATACCGTTTCACGAGAATCTATGCGCTCGCTGCAATTGACGTACGGTTTCAACGTAACTTCTCTCTTTACGTCTCTCTCCTTTTTTCAACATTCCCGTAGCATTTATATAAAGAAAGATAGAGGCGGAATTTAAGGGTACAACCGGTTGGAAGGAATTTGAGTGTTTCGTGGTTTATCACTCGGTGCACCCTCTTCGAATCGACAACTCGATCTAAATTCTTATTTCCATAGTGTTTGTTCTTCGAAAGTAACCGATAGCATTTTCAGAACCAAGAACAAAAGCGAATTATCCATGAGTCCGTACTTGGAAATCCTGGGCTCACCATTGTTCTCGGATTTATGCGAGGGTAACAGGTAGTCGGGATACACGCTCGGACAAAACTCGTTTTGATACGCGTATTTTTTTCGTAAAGTGCGTTATGTCAGATCCGCGAAGGTGGAAGTAAAAGGCGAAATTTGAATGGTCAGGTATGTTAGAAAGCGCCGGATTATCGTTCCCTCGTGATCCGTTCACCTCTAACAGCTACGTTCGGTGTTCTATGAAACGGCCACTTTTGAAGATCGTATTAATCGATAATAACTCTTAGTTCCATTAACGGCTCGCACGGCGATTGTGCACGTCATCATTTGTTTAGGTAATATTACAACAAAAAAATTATACCGCATTATGCCATGCATTTAGCCCGTTGAATAATTCGTTTAAGATCGATTATTCCGATCTTATATAAATTCACTCTCTACCATAATTTCATTATACTTCTACGTTTCTTTGATAATCGTTGTAATGTGTCAAAAAAGAGGGGCGTGCTCATTCTTAAATAGCAATGTTTCTCCAATGTATTTTAAATGTATTCAAAACTGTCTCTAAAACGTGAAGAAGAAGCGAAGAATAGATGAGAATGTAATACAATACGAAAGATTATTTAATCATCCTAATGGGATTCGATTTGAGAAATTTCCTCGACGAGTTCATCGCGGCGCGTGGCTAATCGATTATTAGAGTAATTGGTTAAGCGATACTTCCTAGACGATTGTAGGTAATTTAAGAACGGAGGAGAGCAGCGCTCGTTATCTCGATCGCGGTTGATCCCAAGTTCTAGCAAGCGCCACACCTGAAAATCGATATCTCGCGGTTGAGAAGTGATTTAGAGGCACGAGGTAAATTTAATCGGCATTGATTCACCGTGAATTTCAATCGATTCTTCGCGGACAATTGCATGTAATTTAAATGTGATCGGTGCTTTTAATCCACGATCGCTCACAATGTAATCCACATTACACGACTGACTTTAGATCGTTTAGAAGCAAAGAAAAGTCTTAAGGAATCGTCGATCGTCGCGCATTTCATTCGTCTATTGCATGATCGATCGTTCAAGATTGCGTAGAACTTAATAAGCGGGTTTATATAATCCTCTCATAAAGAATAATTTGAACCGTATTTACCTGAATCACGCACAACGTTCGAAGACCACATCGATTAACTCCGCTCTTATAATTTTTACAAATTTCAGTGCCAAACTATTTAACGAATGCCTAACTTTTCATATTTATAACAATATTTCTTAATAGATACCATTACACTCTGCTTGGCGATAAACTTTATTACGCGTATAATAAGCGATTTTTGTTTTCATCGATAACAGTAATCGCATACTCTAAAGTAAATTCTCGCAAGAGTATAATTCGAACGTTTATCAAAATTGAGGTCAGAATGATTTCCAATCATCATTCCTCGCCTTTCTGATTTCTATATTATCCTGAATCAAAGAAAGACCAGACGTCGATGGTCCGACAGTTGATTGCTTAGATCCATCGTTTAATTTCCCCTAAGAGTATGAAATTACACGGGATGGGAGATCGAAGCGCCGGCAGGGCATCGAAATTCATAAGAAAACTCTCTAACGAAGGATTAATTAAGGAATATGGGTTTGTGAAGCACGCGATTCGGTACGTGATGTAAGCTAAAACCGTCTTACGGCTGTGCCCGCTATTACTAGAGACGCGGATACTTGTCGGTCGATTTCTCTACCCGTTCCAGTATGTAACGATTTCTCTGCTATGTAAACTAAATTCTAGTAATTTGCGAGAGCTGGAATAACATGCACGTGGATCATGGTAATGCGCCATACAGGGAGACTTTGAACGTCAATGTCACGTTGTAAAGCGTGCAACGAAATATCGAGGTTCGATAAACCTGGGCGCAGCGTCCAGCATCGTCGAATTTTCACTCCGTTTCCGCCATGCTTTTTGATCCTTTTCTCCGACTTCACAATGCCCTTTAATTGCGAGCAAAAGCTGGATTTAGCGTGAAAATGCAAATGCGTTTGGTATGCTCGGTGATGGCGAATGCGTATGGTGTTTTTCGAAGCTAAAATTATCCACGTATATTGCCCTCATTGTTTGTTTATCTATTTACTTTCTTGTGCGTATTGCTTTTCGCGGACGCGCATTTTTTCGTGCGTGTTTATACTAACTTAAGGATTAATCCGAGGTTTGCACAGCGTGGAAATCGTATCGATTTCAGTTCCCCCGGGAAATACCTGCCTCGCTATCTTTTTAATCGAATTACGTAAAGTCGCGATTGGTTGATTGCGTAAATGGAAAATAAACCGAGATACCCCGTGGTGGAAATTCAAAGTTAATTCGCTTTTCTCGCTCACCTTGTGCACTTGGACAACCTGGAAGGTGAGAATCGTGTCGCCAGTCCTTGGCGGACAGGAGGGATAAAAAAGCGATTAGCCTTTGATGGGCTTTTAAAAGGGGTTTTTACGCCTGATCCTGAAAAAGGCCGCGATTAGGATATTAATAAAATATAAGATATCAGTAACGAGTTGCTTTCGCATTGTTTTCTCAAGCTTTTTCATATCGTTTCGCATCAAATTATTTTTCGTATTGTTTTTCCGTATTTTTCTCAACCTCCGTTCATCGATTTCTGTCGATTAGCATATTTCGAAGGTTTCGATGCCGCGGTTGCGATTATACGGTAATGAGATTGGAACTTTCTGCATTTAACGACTTATGTACGAGCCGTTTAGACTGGCATTGCGCAATCCTCGACAGATTAGCGGCCGTATTTGGTAAACGATATCGGAATCTTGGTAATATTTAATTTGCAGGTCAACCGGTTCTTTTCGGAGGAACCTCGAGTTAAAAAGAAAACTTTATCTGCGGGAGAGAATATTTTTTGACGCCCCATCGCCTCGGTCGAATTATTTTTGTTGACGCGAGTCGTTTTGAAGTGCAGAAAATAAAAAAGTCTCCGTAGATTTGGCGATACCCCTTTGGCACGATAGTCGATTCGCGTAAACACGACCAAAAGGAGGAGGAATATACGGCGTGAAATTTAACACCGCTTATCGAGTTTTTTGCGCTCTTTCGAAACGTTCTTTATCGATTTCTCCTCTTTTTTTTTGCGACGATGCACCGCGCGTTTGTTCAAAATATCCCTCGTCCGTACAGCGAATGTGGAAAAATCAATATAAAGTTAAATCGGCAAGTATCGACCTCTGAATGCAAGTTAACAATGAATTTACAGTTTTCAATAGTTTTAGTACCAAGAATGCGGTTCGTAGCTTTCGAGTCACAATGGTTGTACATCCGCATTCTCGTATATAAAAACTAACAAAATATACTCTGGTTTCCTAATTAACAATACATGCCAAATATCGTTACGCTATAAATAGACGTAAAGAAAAAAGGAACGCAAGACCTGCACGCCAAATTGCGACGAAAAATGAAATTGGGCCAACGTAATATCGATATATCGTTATGTAACAGCAAAATCACGGTGAAGGATTTACGAAGAATGGTTGTTGGCGCTCTGCGTGATTTATCAAGTATCTGGCAATCAGCCGTTACGGGACCAATCTGCCTTTCTTATCGGCGAGGGATTAGCGCGCCTCCTCTAAAACCTGCCGTCACCTTGGTAATTCGATTAGGATTCGTGAAATGTGCTTCTGTACGACATTATTATTCCGCGACGATACAGAGAGGGCTCTGACATTTATTGTCGATACATGTTTAATGTCCTAATTATTTGCAAATAGTAGATTGATTATCGATAAATATTGTAAGGTAAATTGATAAATAATAAGTAACGACGATACCTGTTTCCGATCATAGGAAATAATGAATTTTTGTGCGATATCAATACTGGGGTTTTTTTTTATTGTTTTATTTGCGTGTATATCAAGATTTGTCGTTACGTCGGTTTTCAATGTTACAAGCAGATTTATCATAAAGAATGATCAATACTTTTTTGATGCGCTTAAAGATCTAAGCATAGTTTTATAATATATCCGATTAAGATTCTTTTGCCGTGCATAAAATTGATCCTTCGCTTTTTACGTAATTCAGATTCCTTGTCGGCGGGGAACAACCGCATCTCGAAAGCTCGTTATCGTCTGAAAAATTTGATGTAATAATGCATAATATTAAACGTTAACACGACTTTTAAAGCCAACGGCTATTATGCATATTATGGTTATACTTTACATGATTAAATTGCGGTAAAAACTGGGAATACTTAGTATAATTCGAACTAGACGATTGCCCGACACTTTTTGCCATCTTACGGAGACGTATTTATCCGTTTATAATCTCTGGAAAATAGATTGCGACTAGAGAGAAATTTATTTTGAACGAGAGAAGAAAAGTGATCGTACGAAGTTCATCTATTATTTTAGATTTCTCATTCGTTATCTTTTTCCCTTTCCGCGAAGAGCATCGCTGTATTCAATGAGAAAAGGGAATATTATTGAGGATAGAATAGAAATGTACCATTATGCTTGAATTTATAAAATGCATTAGTCGTCATATTTTGCAGCGGCATTAATTACTGCTAATATGCCAATCGAGAAGTAAATTACACGTTTAATGTACCGATGGATATTCCCCGTACACGTTGCATATTACATTAACATTTGCATATTAAGAACACCCTTGGTATGCACAAAAAGACAGAAATTGTCCGTCCGCGTAAAAAGATCGCCAGGAAGAATGTCGTTCTGGTGAGAAAAAAATTAAAAAAAAAAAAAAATTGTTGGTCGTTAAACAGTGACTTGCGCGACTCCTATTTGTTTATCCTGTATACTCAAACGTGTAGAGCATTGTTGATTTTCATATAAAGTTTGATTCTTTAGATTCGCTTAGATGCTTCCGACATGATTAAACTCGTAGTTCATAAAATCAATTTTTATCCTAAGAAGCAACGTCGAATCAAAGATTAAGTCGAATAATCGATTGGTCAAATTAATAGCCGCTTAATTAATTGGGGAATGTCGGAAAAGCTGTACAGCAGCAACTGTCGTTTGAGGTAAATCGGTTAATTATCCGTCAAATCAACTCGTAAGTTTCCGCTAAATTGACCTCAAGAGAGATCACTGGCGAAATTTGAATCGGACTCAAGTCGAATCGTTGCGCGCCAAGCTGATCCGCAAATCGCTGCTAAATTGCCGATCAAATCTCAAGGTTCTTCGCCTGGTTAGCCCTCTATAACGAAATTTCGAAATAATCACCCATTTACGCGCTCTGCACAGTCATCGTTCCAGTCGATCCTTTAGAATCGATAGCGACCTTAAAGTAACGCTCTGCTTGCATGGTTTGTCCTAGTTGAGCCATCGTCCTTTTCCACGTCGATAGATTATTCGAAATCAAAAGGTCACCAAACGATGCATCGCGTATACTCGACTTCTACCTTTCCTTCTAACGCCAAAGAGAGGTTCGTACGAATATCCAAAGTTCACATTCGAACCCTATCATGATCAGATATTGCACAATACTCATTCCACAACTGTATTCTAATATTATCCCAACTCCAACGTACGATTGCACCGAGACACGCGCTGAAATACATACATGTTTTTTTTAAATTATCAATGCGATAACACGGCATTATTAACAATATTCAGATTTAGATACGAGACGCTAATAATTCTCCTTATAACCTTATCTATATAACTATCTTTTTCATTCTCGACAAACACCGAGGACCAAAAACCTCGCACGCCACAACTTTTAATATCATAATAAATAATATAATTTTTGTCTTCGAAGCATTACAAATGCCATTACAAAATAACATCCGCCGCTGATATTGCATTTAAATAACTTTTGCTAGTTTCTTTAAAACAAACGATCAGCACTCAGGAAAAAACCTCTAAAATTTTCCTGGCAAGGAACGCAGGAAGGGAAATTCTCTGTCGGAGTCTCGAAATCCGAAAAGAAAACGCTGGTCACCGAGGGTTAAGGTATTCCCGCCGATCGTTCTCCTTCCGACTGGTGCGAGGCAAGGCGGCGTAAGAATGACGGTGATTTGTTTCGCAGGATTTCCCTTTTCCGCTACCGTTCCCGACAGTTATCCGCCAATAAATGCACGAACGACCCGGGGGTCAGCGTGCGACTATTGGGGGAACATAGCTAAGAGCGTAGGGAGCACTTACGAAACGCGAGTGCTTTCTAAAAAAGGAGCAATCCCACTTTTGCCACGCAGACTTCGTTGTGCGCGAATGAAAATCGAGGAAATGCTCAGGCTACTTGCCCAAAGTCGCCCATTTGTCTAAACTCTCTATGACCGACAACTTTTCCTCGACACTCTGACCCTGCCACGGTCTCCTTCTGTCGCGTAATCTCGCGCTCTCGAACCTCGACAAAAAGACGAGGATAAGGAAGAGGTTTTAATAGATCGGTATGATGATGTGTCGCGGATAAATTATGCAATGTTATGGAGATATCGTGGTAAATACGTTGTTATGAAGATGGGGCAGTTTTTAAAAGAATCGATCGGTCAGTCATTTTCAAAAGTGTTTTCAATACTGCGGGCAGTGCGGATTGTAGAGGGTTGAGTTCAGGTGCCAGGTTATACGAATAGAATTATATTTATTATTATTTGATTTGATTGATATATATATATATAAAATAAAACCGGTCCAGTTATCCCAGTATTAAATTTTTTCCATGTCTTTTCCAAAGATATGGCTTAATTCATCACCTTATATTTATGATTCTCAATTTCATATAATTCTGAAAGTTTTATAACCGTAATTTCCGGAGCCACGCACTTGTGGCTAGAGACTTTCTCACACACATCATCGTTCTGCCGACTGAAATTCTTATTCCAATAAAACCAGATGGAGAATTTTAGGAATTGTTAAGAAGTGTGGAAAATCATCAAATTTCATGGTTAATTAATCTGAATACCTATGAGCTGCAACTGAATCTGTTAGGACAGTTTATGGTCCTAATTTTTTCGCACATAACCCTAATTATGTTCAGCGTTTTGTATTCAATGAGTAGGAACCGATTGTGCTGAAATTCCTTGATTAAACAAACTATTTACATATTGACAATGAGCATGAGTGAACGGTCTCTACGCCGGTTCATTATAAACTGCGGTACTTAATTGTGTACTGAATCAATCCGGGTAGAAAAGAAAATGAATTCAGATCTGTTCTTATACATTTATTTAATCATATTATAATGTCGTATTTATTTATCCTACACAATACTTAATAAATCTGTGTTTAATATATTTTTATAATAACCATCAATTAATCATTTTCTTTTATATATCTCATTTATCGAATTATGACACTGCATGTAATCAACATATAAGCTACCTACAACCTTAAACAGCCTTTAATTGCTCCTGTTCGGACATTTGTAATAATTAATATTCACTCTCATAAGGAGTATTTCATCTTCATCCCGCTAAATTGTGTTCGCATATTGGATGATTAAACATAAGAAAAAAAATATTATATGAACATAGAGCCGTAAATGATTTAGTAGAAAAATTATAATGAAGAAGAATTATAAGAAAAAATTGTTACAACTGCTCGCAAGGAACGTTTTTCCAATTTACATATAATTCTGAGCAAGAGAGTAGTCAAGAGTAAATACGTCTGATTATAGCAAAGGTATAAAAACCATAAATGACCGGTGTCGTATTTGATTCTGCATGGAAACGTTGCTGATATTTGACTAAGCGAGAGAGGCTCTGTTTACTGCTAACGGTCGTTGTAACTAAGCATGTTATTGTACGTTGAAATATTACCGTTGTAGCAGGTATTATGATAATACTGGAAGGTATCAGTTCGACCTTATATTCCTATACTTTTTTCTTATGCTTAATACTAAACCCACCGAAGCGGCCAAAATGACCAGTCAGTCGTTTCTTAGAAAAATAACTGTACTTCGAATGGAGCATTTTTAAATATATTTTTCATGTTTCCACCAAAGAGTCTGAATCATTCTATCGATTTATGGACATTTCTTCTTAACGCCTCTGTTGCTTTAAGGATATACGTGGTATATTTAAATATGTTCAGATAATGACGGGTAGGTCCAGTGTCAAGCGTAAAATATGCTGACACAGTTTGGTGAAATGGGAGTAAAATAAAACACCCTGTATATTTAACACATCCCAAGAAGTAACATGATGATCTCACAGCGCTCGGTTGGGAATTAAAGGCGAGAGCAGCTGAGAGCTAATGGCCGCCCTTACATTTGACTTCCATCAAGCAACGAGGACCTGCTCTTCATCCACGATCGCTAATTCCCTTCTGTACGCTCTTTACGACAGCCCAACGAGACTTCTGTCCACGAGAATATATTCTCGATCGCCCAGCTTATGATTCTCGATTGTTATTCCGCTGTTTTTCTGAGTGGGAAGCATTGTTCACGAAAATGCATCATGGACTCTCCGGTTTATAAGACTTGACCATCATTTTCTTCCATTTTTTTCCTTTTTGACAGTTACTCTCTTCACAAGAACAAATTTTCCATTGTCACGAGACTTTATCCTTATCCCTTTTCTCTCTTTCCCTTTCTCGATTAGAAACTCTGTTGATGAAAAATATAGGAGACTTGATTGTTACTTTTTCTTCTTGTTCTTTTTTTTTTTTAGTTATTAACTGCCCCCAGAACTTATTCTCAATGCTCGAGTTTAGTTCGAACTTCGTTTGAAACAGGAACCCTTTCTTCTTTCTCCTCTTCTTCCAGGTTAGAAACGAACCAACCTGTCCTTTTTTCTCGGTTGGAAACAAACCGAAGCAGCTGGCGAACAAGTGCCGACGGTTCGAGCATCGTTCGTCAGCTGCGCTCCTTTCTAACCCACAGACCGTAAAACGGTGCATAATTATTGTACACTCGGTACAATCGCGTGTGACAATGGTAGAATAAAAATTTACGAAACAGAAGGTAAATTCGTAGATTAAAGAAAAAATTCGGTATTCAATATCAATTGAATATCAGAGTGAAAGACGGGTTAAAATAGATTTGATCGAATAATTAATCCCAGGATAAATGATCTGAGAATTATACATAAACTGAAATAAAATTAACAATGCCTAATTATACGTAGAATTAATATAGGTTGAAAATAATAATAAAATTACATCTGTGATCAGAGACAGATCAAAGTCAGCCAAATAGATTAAAATATCTGAATACTTTCCCAAAGGGCGACAATTAGGCAATGTTTAGCTGTATACGACATGTAATTTCGAAAACTCTGTATCAGCGTACGACAAGGTTCTGTTATTTATAGATATATAAATATAAGTATTATTTGTCATTTGTTGTTTGTCGTTTGTTGTTCAAAGTTCAAAAAAAATGAAGTACGAATACATATTGAAGAAACATTAGTTTTAAGAAAATGACTACGATAAATTTAGAGATACACCAAATTTACATTGAATTATAGTTTTATTTTTATATATTTACTTTACACAGGAATTTATCTGATATATAATACCTACTTGATAATATGGCTAAGAGCGGCACTAATTGTAAAATAATATAGGACTACATCTCCCATCGCGAAAGGGCTAAGATCAATAATTTCACAATCCAAAACACATGCAAGATATTTCAATCGTTTTATAAATTCTAGTCTAAATAATCGACGAATGACAGACAAATGAAAGTACCTATAAATATCTAGAAATATACCCTAGTCTAAATATTTCCTCTATTAACACTAAACCTTCCGAAGCATCCAAGATTAGCGGTCAGTCGTTTCTTAGAAAAATTGCTACACTGCCTGAGAGGACGATTTTCGAAATTTCCCATGATTCTACAGTAGAGTGTAAACGATTCCAGCGATCTATTGATATCTCTTCTTAATAGCCTTTTTCTTTGAGGATATAGGATATATAAATGCACCAAGAAAATGGCTGGTACAGGTTTGGCGTGAACAGATTAAAATCAGTCAGATCGAGTAATAAAATTCGATTTCTCGAATAAAAGGAGATCGAAGTGAATACGATCCACGATTTCCTTAGCAGCGAGTATCCGAAAAAGTGCAGCTTTGAAGGCAGCTGCTCGTGCCTGTTATCGTCCGTTATCAGAACGCGAGGAGAACGTATCGAGCACGTGCGTTTATCTGGTCTTTCCTCGAGGCTCCGGTTCAACGACCGGATATTCTGTGATCTTGCGTGGCCTTGGAAGACAGGCCGGATGTCGAGTGCAGAGGGAATGAGCGGGGGGGGGGGCGAGAGAAAGAGAGAGCAGATGACAGACAAGTGAACGACTAGGATGAGGAGAAACAACGATGAAAAGTTTGAAACCGAAACTCATCGATAATCCATTTATTTGTCTTCCTTTTCCCCCCGAGACATATGCTTTTACCACTTTTTGTTCACGAGAATCTTTGTGACTAATAAGCAAGTTCCATGAAAACGGCTATATTTTTAATTAATCAAAAGAATCCACGATCAAATGGAGAAAACAAGATGTGCAAGTGTATATATATCGAGTGTACAAATTAATTTCCCAATCTCACGCATCGAAGGAGTTGTAATTTGTCTGTTGGTGTAAACATTTCTCAGTCGTGTAATAAAGCCAAAAACAATCAGAAAAATAAACATGGAATGTTTCAGGAATTAAGGTGGCTTTAATTTCTTTCTGTAAAAAAAAATTTATTTCAGGCCAAAGGAGAAAGAATTAATTTGTAAACATCATAATTGCAGATTATTTCGGTAATCACTGCGATCTGTGGATCCAAGAAGAGAGAAAAAGAAAGACAGAGAAGGAACAATGGTGATTGTCTGAAAACGTTTACAGCCTAATTATGTGAACACGGTGGAGTAACAATGCTATAACTCCTAACAATGTACGATTGTTCATTGTCCGACGGTGATTCTTCGCTTTTCTTTAGGTAACCCCCCCCCTCTCTTTTTTTTTGGCGGCCACCCTGAATATTTTTCTTGATCGATTGAAGATCGATGGATCCACCAGACATCGTCTTATTGGTTTTTATTATAATAAATCGTTAGAACCATTAATTTGATTCTTATTAAGTATAGAATTGAGGAAAATAAAGAATTGAACAGAACGAATTTGGATACTTGCTCAACTGGATGTCTTAATGTTAAATCCTGGAAAATTCATGGAAAAGATGTTTACGTAACAAAGCATAGTGAATTTTAATCAGTTAAATTGAACATACTATCAAGTTTCTTAACAAAAAAAAAAATCTTATAAATTCCGTGAAGGAATTAACTGTTATCTGCAAAGACAATTTGTCAAAGTTAATCACCATAAATGAATTGGAAAATGTTTCCAACGAACGATCAATTTGAGTATATTAAACAGTTTTTTTTGTGAATTCTAATTTCCTATAGCAGTAAATTCTATTTCAATTCTCTAGCAAAAATTTCCCGAAATTCATTAAGTATACAAATCGAATGCTGTCACCTCGAGATTAAGTGACACGAGGAGTTTTTGATAAATTCAAATTCTATATGAATATAAACTCCATATCTGTTCTATACGAAACATGCTTGGAAAATCCAGAGTGTAAAAAAACTAAATCTTGTTCCCTCGAGATGAGTGTATCTTACAGTTAAACCTGAGAAACAAACTGAAAAGAGGTTTACCCGGCACTATCATATTAATGGTAAATTACGTCTAAAATACTGTCAACTCTGTGCGCAAAAGATTTCGAGAATTACGTTAAGCAAACAAACCAAACTTCGGTTACCTGAAGCCGAAAATATCTCAAAGCGGAACCTGAGAAATGAACTAGAAAGCAAGTTAACTAAAAAATCCATAAAACCAAATTGATTTTTCGAAAAATTTGAAATTCGTACAACAGAAAAATCCATCTTCTTCCTCTATACAAAACAAAAATCCCACAAAATTCAGTAAGCCAACCAAATTCTGTTATCTGAAGACAAGATTGTCTCAAATCCTGTAAGTTAAGCCTAAGAAACTAAGGAAACGTTCATCCGACAAGCCGCAGAGTAAATCGTCTTAAATTACGTCCCAAATCTTTCAAATCTCAAGTATTAAGAATGCTTTTATAAGAACCCCGATTCCGCACGCACGTAAATTTCATTTCCACGCACCACAAAAAATCCCTAGAAATACAGCGACGTAGCGATCCAAAATTCTCCACCCAAAGACGAAATCAAGCCTAAGTACCCAGAAGAACTCTTCGTCTAACCAGCCACGATAAATTCTGCTCAATCAAGTCAAAGGTATCGCCAACTCTTGCATTAATTTCAATTCCACGCAAAGAAAAATCCCATTTCCATGCTCTCCAAAAAAATTCGTGGAAACCCGCCAGAATACTGACGAACCGAATTCTTCGTCTAACCAGCCACGATGAATTCCCATCAAATCCCACAAATGTCAAAAGTATCAACGACTCTTGCATCAATTCCAATTCCAAAAATTCCATTCCTATTCTCCGCTCAAAACTCGTGGAAACTCGCCAAGACATTGTACCAAATACTGTCAGAGGTCCTGTCGTTCGGAGACAAGAATATCCGTAGAAGCAAACCTGAGGAATCGCGGATGGGAAGAAGGTAGGAGAGCCGTGGCGCTCTTCTCCACGAGAGCGAAAGGCGGAGAGAGGGAACCGGCCGAGGGAATGGAGGGAGATAATTTATTGTTATTCTCGGTGCATTCGATGACGGTACACATTCCCCAAGATGGCCGACACGGCCGAGGAAGGAGAAAGAGGTAGCCCTGACCTTGTCTGGTACCCGACCCCACTGAGTTAACATCCTTGGCACCCCACCACCAGCACCGTCGGCTAGCACTGGTGAACGTGTAGGGATCTGCCGTTTTTTCCATCCGGATTTTTATTCGTCTACCCTTCTCACGTGGATTCGCGCGTCCCTCATTAATTTTATTTACCACTAAATCTACGGGACTGCTCGAAACGACCGCTCGGTTATTGCTTTGGAAAATTGTGCCACTTTGAGATGAGGCGTTTTCTAAGATTTTACACGATATTGTTGTGGCGTATGGATCAATATGTTAATCTATCGAAACTTTCTCTTTGTTTTCCTTTTCGTTAAGCATATATATTTAAAACATTTGAACATGGCGTGGAAAGTGGAAGGTTTAGCGTTAATCATCTGCTCATTCGAGTTTTTACTTGTCATTTGTGTTATTTATTGAGCTTCTTTATTTGAACTTCGATTACCGCTTGCTTCGTCTGAAATTTTGTTCGTTCGTGGTTTTCAACTGGGTTTCCGTTGATTACTTTCGTCACGTGGAACTATATTTTCACTATTTGTTGTGGTTATCCACCCTTTTCATCTGCTGCTCTAGTTGCCTTGTTCATTTTATCGATTCACCTTTTTCAGCTGGAGTTCTATTTCTCTTATTATTTATTTTTTTATCCACCTTTGTTCCATGTGATTGCTTTGGATATTTTTTCATGTTTTTTTATTATTCTTTGTTCTATTCATCGTTTAACCCTTTATAGCCCACTTTTTCAGTTTATCTTCTATTCGATCATAGACTACCTTTAATGTTCGCAACAAAATTTGGTTCCATCCTATGTGGTCAAGAAATTCGAACAAAACTCTGCGTGTAGTTCCAAAAAGTTCATAAAAAAATCTAAAATATTTTTATTCCTAACTTTATAAAGTCTATCCAGAATTTTACTCTATCATTCTGTTCTAAAAATATACATAAAATACGCAATATCCAGGTTTTCGACCGTCTCTAACATCCATAAAAGGGTCTAATTTAATCGATAAAAAGCCAAAATAGAAATAAAGGGAAAGCCAAAACCGAAAGATTCTTCAAAGCACAATATGAAGTCAACAAATAACATATTATAAAGTAAAACGGAGACAAGTTGCTATAGAAGACGGCAATAGTTTTCTCAAAAACCGAGGGTTTTTCGAAGGATGAAGAATCGATGGAAAGCGAAATGAAAGACGCAACCGATTTGAAAAACAATAACCGAAAAAAGTCCCACTTCAAATGCTTAAAGGAATTTTAATTTGGGATAGAAGCGTTTCCAATGGAAGTGTTCAACGTCATTTTGAAGGAACTGCGATATTTGTCACGCCAATCCACGTTTTTGAGCGTCTCTAGCAGCCATAAAAGGGTCTACTCTATTCTTCGGTTCAAGAAGTTCCAATAAAATTCTAAATATTCACGCTTCAGTGGACTCGAAAAAAATCGCGGTTTCGCCGTGATCGAGGTCAAGATCGATCGTGTAAGGTTCGACGACCGATCGAGATTCTGGCTCTGCACTTCGCCGCACGAGAGGATCTCGTCGGGCAAATGGTACCGTGTATTATTAGCATCGTGTAAACGTGTCTGCTGGCCGTGAAACCAGTGAAAGTATTCCATGGACGTGCCTCGAGGGGCCAAGACTGGACTTCCATCAGGTTCAAATCCAAGATATCGAGGGTACAAACACCTCTGTTGGCTCCACCAACCGAAATCGCGTTTGGAAAATTCCGAGAAAACCTTTGAGCTTACGATAGGGTCGTGGAGGAGGACAGAGATAAGGCGTGAATGGAGATTCGTATGACGTAGTTCCAGAAATCCAGATTCAAAGAATCAAAAGTGTCTGGAGAATCGAGTGGAGGGTTCAGCAGAAGCTGTTGAAAAGCTTGGAGCTCGAGAAAGAGTGAATAGATTAGCAAGTGCGCGAGCTTGTAAATCCCTGGATTCGAGTAGAACTTATATAACGCAACCTTGGACAGACGTTCGAACCTTGGGTGAAAAAAATCTGTGATCCAGAATGCGTCGATTAATAAAGTATATGAATTGACAAATCTTTGAATTTACATAAAAGCTGTTGAAAACAATCTAGGACCTTGGACAGAGGTGTACATATCTGTCGCAACGAATCTTGAACTCAAGGAATGATTAATGGTCCAAGTATACAAATTTCTATATTCGTTTGTAAAGCCGTGAGATCTTTAGATCCTTAGATAGAAACGTGAATCTTTGTGAAAAAAAAATCTGAGCCAAGGAAAAATTGAGCGGGCCGAGAAAAGGTGTTTTGAGCCTAAGAATCTTCACTGACCCCAAAGATCGTCCTTTTGTCTTTTCGTTTTAAAGGGAATCGTGGCATTCGGGTATTTCCTTGGAACCTGGATTGTCATCCGCTGACATTCACCGAGAATGACTCAAGTCTTGGAAGCCTCTCCTTATGGCGGCATGATCTTTCGTTCCCGCCGGAGAAGGATGAAAATTACGAGATCTCTTGGTGTCCTCGTTCGACTCGGTTTCCCTTTCGAATCTCATTGTTCCTCGGGACTTTTTTCTATTTTTTTTTTCATCGTCATTTTTATCCACGAGCAATTATGCTTCTTATCCACGGTTTATTCTGATTTTTCATTCACGATTGGGGACACCGCGGTTGAAATATCTTGGCACTAGTTGCTTTATTTTACAAAGATAAATTTGATGACAAATTCAATTGCGTTTAATCGGAAGAAAAAAATTAATTGATCGACGGACAGTTTTTTTTAGGTATATTTTGCGAAATTTCACGAGAGAAAGAAAAGTAATATTATTCCTTTTATCGTTCGTCTGAAATATATTTTATCCTACATTGAAGCTTCTAAAGTATCTTTTTCGGCAATTTAATTTCTTTTAGTTTTTGACAAATTCTGGTTCAAATACCTTGAATTTAATCGTGCTTCATAGATTAAGTAGAGTAAATTAGTCGGTGAAAATCTGTGAAAATTGTAGGAGAAGAGAGAAAGAGAAAAAAAGGGAGAAGATGATTTTCGTAAGCGAGAGGTTGAAATACGTTTACCAAACCGCTTTCTGACCCATTTGTGAAACTCCGAGCCCGGTTGCAACACGATTATTACAACACTTCACGAATTACAGCCTCGAGAATGGCTCGCGAAGTGAGATCGAGGACGAAGAAATTCCTTTTCTTCACGACTCGATCGATTTAATTGTGAATTGAACGGCGACTATCGCTACTTATCGATTCAAAAATACGAGACAGAAATCCTGGCCTGCGAACGATGCTTTTAGTCAAAAGAAACAGTGAAGTTACAAAGATGAGACACGAGTTAGCTTTGAAAGTGGGTCGAGGACGAAGAAAATCCTTTTCTTCATAATTCTATTGGTTAATTCAGAAGTTCTGCAGATAAGTGATTATTAATATAAATATATCGAAGTGAAAATGCTGTCCAACGACACGTTCACTTAAGAAATTAATTGTCTATTAAAAATGATCTATTAATCGAAGAAACGAACCAGCAACATGACTGATAATTAAAATACGGACTCCTATTCGAACAGTTTTCATCTATACAGAAACTTGGATAAGCGATAAAAAGAAGACACAAGTATCAATACTACTTGATAGTTGTTTTTGCATTCTGGATTGTTCATCAATCGAGAAAATAGACTGAGAAGATTACTAATTATTGAAGATTGATTTTTCTTGCGAAATGCTAAGCATGCACGATTCCTCTAAAACGTTAGACTATATTTCTAAGATATTAATATTGTTCCTCGTCAGTATGATTATTAGGATTAAAACTCGAGACACATCTAGTACTTTTATCGACTCCACGATCAATCAAAACGAAAGATCACTTTTCGAAACGACTTTTATCTTCTTTAACCATGCATTCCCAAAGATTTTGCGTTAACTGTGTGTAGATATTCTCCAATTGCAATGCGCTAATTCCTTGATTTACCAAGGATCACTTTTATAGACAGTATACATTTATAAACATCACAAACCTCCCTCAGCCCCTTTCAAACCCGATTTTACCGCTTTTCCTTGTAAAGCGTTACCACCTTTTAATTGTTTGAAAAGATTTCCCAATCGAAGGATATAAATTCCACGATTTATCGTCGAGAAAGATCACTCTTTTAAACAGCACAAACTCGTTTCGAACCCTATTTTTCGCTTCCTTCGAGACCTTTCCACCTTCCAGTCCTTTGGAAGTATATTTATTATATCCCACGATCGATCGATGCAAAGGATCACTTTTACGTACACCACAAATGTCGTTTAATCCCTTTCGAACTGTGTTTTTCTTGATTTTTCTGTAGCTCTTAAACCTGTCACTTTCCTCGGAGTACCGTTATTTAATCCAGGATCCATCGACGTAAAGGATCACTTTTACAAACAACACAAACCTCTGAATCCTCATTGTCTCGCTTCTCCTCAGACTATCGCACTTCCTAGCCGCTTAGAAATATTCTGCCAATAGAAACACGGTAATTCCAGAATTCATCGATGTTAAGGATCACCTTTGGAAGCACTGTAAACCTCGTTATATTCCCTTCGGACCATTTTTCCTAGACTTTCCTGAGGTTTTTCCAGCTCTTTAAATAGCTTCGACAATCTCAAGATCCATCGACGCGAAGAATTACCCAAGGAACACCTTTACAATGTCCTTTCAATCCCATTTCCTCGCTTTCCCTGCAGGTTTCAAACCATCCTGCGGTGTCACGCACTTCTCGAAGCGTCGTGACAAAATCCACAATTCAAAACTCCCCATTTCCTCGCCTCTTCTGCACTCATTTCGCATATCAAACGCCTGGAAGGCCCGTGAGAAGCTCGTAGCAGCAGCCAATACATCCAAGCACATACTTCCAGCGAGCCTCATCCGCCCAATCCACAATTCCTCCGATCCTCTCCGCCTTCACACTGTTTTGATCATCACCGATGCGAGGAAGCAAATCCTATAAACACCACGAATCCTCTTTCGAACCCGTTTCCACGAATTCATCCTGAAGCTCTTCCACTCTCTCAAAAGCGCTATCGGCAAATTCCAAGGATCATCGATGCGAAGGAATCACTGCTTATAAACGACACAAGCCCATTCGAAACCCCGCTCTCTCTCGATATCCTCGGGCTCCTTACTCCTCTCAATCACCTGGAAACCCCATGAGAACCCCGTAGGTGCGATCGACACGTCCTGGAACTTACGTTCGGCGAGCCTTAACCGCCCAATCCATAATCCCGGCTCCTTCCTCAGGTCCTCGCTCGTGGTCACTTGCACTCGTCGCACAGGGAGAAGACAAAGAAGGAAAAAAAACTTCGAAGAATACTCCGACGAAAATGTCCTCCCTCTCTCTCTCCTCAATATCCGCTCCCTCTCGTTGGCATTAATCACGCTCGGGGGGGTTGATGGGGGGGGAGGGGGAGAAAAGGGCGAGGAAATGTGGAGAGAGACAGAGACAGAGAGAGAGAGAAATAGAGAGAGAAAGAGAAAGAAAAAGAGAGAGAGAGAGAGAGAGAGCACGAGGAGAGGACAGGGAGAAGACGAACGTGCGAAGGAAAAATGCGACACGAGCTCGTCGACGAGCGAACGAGAACTGAGGCGGTGAGCTGTGTCGACGCGCATGGAGAACCGCCCGAAGGTGGGGGTATAGCAGCCTACCGACCGTCTGGTAGCTACCCTTCGGGCAGGGGCGAAGCTCAGGGTAGGTTTCGAAGGGCCAAAGGGAAAGCGGGCCGTGAAAACCCAGAGTAATACGTGGAAAAGACGTTTTTCGAAGAGGATATCATTCAGCGGGGAATTTAATCCATTATCTAATATTGTCCCCTTTTTGGGAGGCCGGTTTTATAATTAATTTCCACCTAAGCGGCGGAACTTTGAGTTTTGATCGTTGTGCTGACTGTTGAAGAAGTTGGAAACTGGATAGAAATATTTTTCCTTTAATTGGTTTACCATTAGGAAATTAATTAATTGGTGTATTTTTGCGGCGTGCACTTGGCTTTGGGGTATATTGGGTTAGAGCGGTTTGCGCGCTGAAAGGAATACCTTGCGCGTTGATATAAATTATTCGTGCGATAGTGGAAAATATTATTGCAAATTATTAGAATAACACATTTAATATGTCCCGTGCTGAATTTCTTATTCGGGCTATTTGGAATTTTACTTGGAAGACGGAGAATTAAGAGAGAATTGTTTCTCGCGTATTATATAGATCGTGAAGCATAAATGAAAGGCAGATTGTAATAGCGTGGTGGTATACACTCCACGTGGCTTGATCGAAAACCAAAAAACAGTTTGAAAGTAATTAAAAACAGGTCTGCCACGGAACGTGTCAAATATTTGTTTAATGCTACGTTGTTATTATTTAAATGTACAATTTTACATGGCGCACGATATATTTATTTTCGTGCATAACGAGAACTTCTTGTCCCATGTGTTTTGCAAAATGCATTCGATAAACGCGCACTTTGTTTTATGTTTGTTTTATGTTTGTGCATTGTTTATACGCACATTGCTTATTACGCTGTGTTCTTTCAAAGGAGCATAGATTCTAAATAATTGCGACATATAAATTTTAAGTTATCGTCCGCTTAATATATATATATATATATATTAA